>JAOWBN010182833.1:0-16754 GCA_028565015.1 Pinguicula moranensis
ATGTACTGAACTCCCTAGAAGCACCTGTCACGTGTCCAGAAGCCCCAGAGTCAATGATCCAATCTGAAGATCCAGGATAGGGAAAGGAGCCAAGGGCTTGAGCCTCATCTCTCATCCCTATTGTCTTCAACTTTCGTTTGAGGATCTAGAGGAATACTCGATCCGTCTCGTCTATTGTCGAAGTGGTGTGATAGTCTCCTCGTCCACGGCTTCCTTTACAACCATGATGTCGATGGTCAAACCATTATCTTCTACTCGAATCTTTATTCCGACATAGTTTCAGGCAAGACTGCATCAAGTGTCCTATTTCTCCACAATTGAAGCAACTACGAGTCTCTTGTCGTATAACATAGGGTTTCATAGTCTTAGTCGGGGCTTTTCTCTGTGTAAGTCTGCTTAAGACTTTTCAACCCGGCGGACTGAGCTTACTCAAAGCCTCTAATCCCTTCTCTACCTCATCCTCATACTGTCTTGTCATTGTTAACACAACAACTTCAACTCAATGATCTTCCAAAAACCAACTTCAAGATCTAATCATTAGCAGATCTTCACATATGCATCTTCAAGTGATTATACTAGACTCCATATCCAATTACTTCAAAACATGCATAATTGGATTTTCCAAGTTTAGGCAAATACCCGTCTCCACACATACAGACAATTCAATTCAACCATTAAAATGCAAATATCCATCAAACGAAACACAATTATGAAAATCTAATTGCACAGATGCGACGAGCAAAACAAGATGAAAATTCTGTTATCGAACTCCGATGGCGCGTGGCGGCGGCGCATCCGACGGAGGCAGCATGTGGCGGTGCGTGACGGCGGCGGCGGTGGCTTGCGATCTATGTAAAGAAAGCTCTTCTCACAACGATCGCAACGGTGGTTTCCGGCGATTCCGACGCCAAACGCGCCCGAAAATGGTGGAAAACCGCCGAAGTCACATTTTCCGGTGATGGCACATGGAGGCACGTGGAGGTCGAAAAAATTCTGGGGTTGAGTAGATCTGATAGGGGAGAGTATGGGCTACGTTTTGGGACCGGTTTCGGTGTCAACGGAGCAGTAACGGCACCAGAATCGAGGCAGAAGTGGTGAACACAAAATGTGTATTAAGGTTTTGAAAAAAAAAAACTTGCTCTGATACCAAATTGTAAAATGAAAACGGGAAGAAACGAGAGAAAAATTAATGATCTTCTGAAATTTCTCTTACTCTTATTTCATTACAATGCATTCGTATTTATAATACGAACTCGAACGACAAACACACAAAAACATTAAATGTAATAAAACGTGCATCTGCTGCTTTCTTCTCATTACGTCTAATTGTCTGGCGTGATGAAATGACATCCACTTTTTCCTTGGCGTGCACTTCTGTCTGGCGTGAATGAGGAATGAGGTGAGGCACAATGAATTAGATAATGACATTTCCAACAATTTTGAATTGTATTCTATCACCCTATTTCTTTCTCATTTATAGAGTTTTTGAATTATTATATATTTATATTAAATGCCAGCAATAGCCAATAACGCGAAAGACTTAATTGATGGGTATTTTGCATTGCTGGAAAAATCAAAAAATGCATAATGCATTTGTTGATGGGAAAGTTGGCGGAATTGGCGGAATTCCGCTACCGTTACCGCTAAGGTAGCGGAATAGCGGTAACAGAATTGCGGATAGCGGTAACAGTAACGGAACCGAAACCGAAACCTCCATCAGTTATCTTAGCGGTAACGGTAATGGATGAGGCTATTCCGTTACTGCTATTACCGTTATCCACCCCTAATCAAACTGGTTACTTAAATTTAGTATGAAATGAAAGAGTGTATACCAGTAGGATCACCCTTAGCTGGACATTACATTCCATTCTCTCTAAAGACTAGTGCCCTAAAACAGTGTCTGAAACTATTAAAATGGAGTCTATTCCTTATTCAAATCTTCTAGGTTCTTTGCTGTCAAGATCTTTCATTTGCTATTCTTTTATTAAGCCTGTTTATGGCCAATCCTAGTACTGATCATTATTCATTGGAATGCAGATCTCGGAATTCAAATTCAGAACAGAAGGTGACTACTAAAAGTAAAGACACCCTGCAGAATGCAGATCTCGAAATTGGAACAAAGCAAAGTTAGTCCCCTTCCTTCTTACCCTTCTCACTCTCAGTACTTAGTATGCCCCGGGGGCGGGAGCGGGGGGCTCTCGATCTCGATTCAAAGAAGACGTTGGACGAAGTCTTAGCCACGGGCGCCAGAGGAGCGTGGTGTAGTTCACTTTCAAATTTCCAAAATTTGACGAGCCCTAAACCCAAATTTCTCCCAATGTCCAACAAATTTGACGAGCCCTAATTTTGGTTCTGTTCGTTTGGGGTTAGGTTAGAGAAGAAGAGAAATAGAGACTTGAGTCTTAGATTAGAGAGCAGAGGCCAGAGACGCATTTTTGATTTCTCAGCAAAAGCCAAAAAATGTCATGAAAAAACGTGAAAACAAAAACTCGAAAGTGATAAAACGCTTAAACGCGTTGGCTAATAAAAAACCGACGAAAAAATGACACCGTTTTAATGTTAAAAAAATTTGATCGGTGTTTGGTACATACAGATAACTGAATGGTAAAATCGATACCGTACCAATTAAGGATCGGTAACACATTTGCATACCGATCCTGGCCCTGAAATACCGAATACCCAAATTTAATCGGGTATTCGGTATGGAAACTGAATACCAATCAGTATTTTCATACCAATCAGTATTTTGAGCACCCCTAGTTACCACAAGACCATTCTTTCCTTGCGAGTCTCCAAGAGTAGGAACAACATTTTGGGTCTCAACTTGCATAAGTGGCAGGAGGAGGAGCCTTCAGGAATTACGGACGCACCATTAGCCATTTTTGAAATTCAAGAAACTCAAAAATTTGTAATCTTGAAAAACAAAAATCTGAAAATATTGATCGAATATATCACAATATTTTGAATAATAAACACAATATTATGAATAAATATCCTAAATAATAAAAATAATATTATTAATAACACATATGCATAATGATCAACGGATTAAAATCGAAATTTTCCTTGATGTGAAAATTGAAAAAACTTAGAATCATTTTAAGATGTATTGCCTCTATTTTATGCAAATCAAACTGTTAGTTCCAAAGAAACTAAAAAGTTTGTTTTAAGATTCTTAAACATAATCAATGGAATTAACAGGTTTCACGTACCCAAATGAGCCAAGTAGTTGTTTCCCATAGACATGTCCATATGGTCCTATCCTGTTTCGGTGATTTAACTTGTATGTGTTGCTTGAGGGATGCCATTCCAAGATCTATTGTTTCCAAATTGATCAAGTCTTTCACCTGCTCCCTAAAGGATTTATTGTGCAATCCTTGAATAAGTGATCTTTATTTCATCTGCAGGGTTACAAAAGTACATTCTATTGGATGTTACTGGTCTATTATCTTTCTCATCTGCAAATTTTCTTTCGTGAGTAGCCACTCTTGTATCAACCTCCAAGCAAAGATATTTTTTTGTTATGCCAAAATTCAGTATAGATAAAGGTTTATGTACAAGCTAAAGAGCATTAAAAATAAAAAGATAAAATAAAAAGGAAGAAAACTAGGCATCAAAAGAGGTGCCAAATACAAAAAACACATCTGCACTTTTGTTCATGAACTATATTGATCAGTGGCTACAGCTCATTCCATAAAGGCTCCCGTCTGCTGATTTTTCTGTTTCTCTAGTCTTCATCTCTTGTTTCTTTTTGTCTTTTTTTTCTTGGGACTTAGCAACATTGATCAGTTGACCCTCAACTATGCAGGATGTCATCAAATTCTATGGAGTTTGATGACTACAGGAGTCATTACTGCTACCTAATAAATCTTAGTTCATAACTCAGCCTGCTCACCTTATAGCATCGTAGTCTTGTGATTGTTGCAATATTCGCTACAAGATTGCTTTTTTGGATCTCTGCAACATTGATCAGCTGAACTTTAGTTATGCAGGCTGCCACCAGATTATGTGATAAATCTAATGACTCCTATAATCTTTACTGAAACCCAGAAAAATCCTGGTCCTCAGCTCTGCCCGCTCACCTTATAGCATCATGGCCATGTGATTGTTGCAGTTTCCCAGATAAGCATTTCCCTAAGAGAATGTATTATCTCTAAGGAGTACAAATTTAGGCCTTAACCACAACTTACTATCTTCCTTCCTGAGAAGAAACAATTTGGGCTTGGCATACTAAAATATGCCTATCTGTCCATGTCCAACAATCTTTCCGAGAGTAGTTATTTTTTCCAAACTCTGCAATCAGAGACCATGTTTACTCTGTTATACTTCAATTGTTGGGATGGTGGTATTTGTCATAGTCTCCACGCCTAGATTCCTTAGTGATTGTACAGAGAATAGAAGGTTAGTAGCCTTTGTCCAATTGATTTTCACATTCGTACCTTTCAAACAATCTGCATGTTAGTCTGTTGCCTTTACTCAAACAATTTTCCTACGATGAATAGTTGTCCTTGCTAAATTTGTCTAATGGTACTTCCTACAGGAAATCAAGAGTTTTGAGTCACTATATACTTCTTCCTACCATGTTAATTCGGCTTCTTCACCCTCTTTTCAAAATTTCCACCCCCAAGGTAGGTACCTCAATGCTTTTACAGGTAGCGCATACATTCTAACTGATTCATGATCTAGTCCGCGAGGGAGTAGTCAAAGTTGTTGTGCTTACCATTGTATTTAAACCACTTTCCAACACTTTACCCGCAACTGCTGGAATGTATCCTCCACATTGATAGTAACCGAATTGAAGTGTACATGGTTCCTTAGTTCCCGGATTGACCAGATGGTGGCTTACCATATTTGTTTCCATGTTTCTCTAGGTGTATGTGGTGGTAACATGTTCATGAAGTGATGGAATCTTGGTATATGCGGTGTGGCTGATGTGTGAGGCAACTGCAACCACTATTGAGCTTTGAACCGAAGTGAGGCTGACTGGCTACACTCATAGAATAAGTGTTGCTCATCCTCCGGATAATCTTTGCATAAGCCACACTCTATGCTTTGTTATGGATGTAAAATGCCCCTGTGCTTCGGGTTACTTTTTGTTGCCAACCTTTTCTACAAAAGTTTCCACACAAACATAATTATCTTTTTAGGAGTGTACCTGTTTCAGATTTTGGAGAGTAGTTTTGTTCCTCATCCGTGTATGGATTCAATTCTTCCCCGCTGATAATCTTGTTGGCTTCCTTAGCTGTATAGCCTCCTTCATTGTCACCTGCGTAGTAATAGGAATCTTGTATATTTTCCTGGAAAACAATATCATGAACAAGGAGTGTTAGCTCTGTAAACTCTCTTCTTTCCCCCTCACGGAGTTGCCTATTCCATTCCCATGTCCACTGCCCGTCTCCTTCAGCCCATTCACCATGGTCAGCTATACTTTTGCCTCCCAATGTATCTAACTTGCATAGTCTTTGGAAGTGCTGAGCTAATGTGAAGGGGCCTATCCATTGCTCTTCCCAGAATTTTATCTATGCTCCACATCCCAGTTTCAAGCTCATATTATCCCTAAACCAGGATCCTTGGAGTGTGTGTTGCAGATCAGGCCAACTGTAGGATGCATAAACTCTCTCCCTCCTCCTTCCTCTTCTTATTGGTGCAATTCCCCTGTCCCCCCATAGTTCTCTCATTTTCCCTACAGAGATCGAACCCGCAATCCCCTACTTTGCTCTGAGTAGATCCTTCCACATCCCTTGAGTGGCGTTCAGAATTCTTCCACCCCATTTCCCTAGCATTGCTTTGTTAAATGTCTCCAAATTCTTAATAAATAAGCCTCCCCTGTCGATTGGTTGACACATTTTTTGCCCTACCCTCATATTTCTTTTTGTAGGGTCACTAGTTTCTTGGTCACCGCTTTGGGAGCTAGATAGCAGACAAAGAAATATGAGGGTAGGGCAGCTAGTACTGAGTTAATAAGAATGGCTTTACCGCTTGCTGAAAAAGTCTTATTTTCACATTTTCCTAGTATACATCTCTCTATCACAGGCTTCCAGCTTGAACATTTTCGTGGGTGTTCCCCTACTAGAACCTCGAGATAGGTGAAGGATAAACTGCCCTTTCTACATTGCAGGTAGTCTTCCATCTCCTCCAGTGTGGAGTCAACTACCTTGTTTTCCAATAGTTGACTTTTGTGGAAGTTTATGCGCATCCCAAACAATAGTTCAAAGTTGTGCAGCAAGGCTTTAATGGCCCTTACATTACCCCAGGTAGCATCAGTGAAAAATATGGTATCATTAGCGAATTGAAGATGAGAGATTCTCTTTTTCCCTTCCTTATTTTCAAGTGGTGTTAGGATTTTGTTTTTCAGCTTCTTGAACCAAAGCAGAGAGACCTTGAGCTGCTATCAAGAATAGGAAAGGAGATAGGGTATCTCCTTGTCTTAACCCTCTATGTGGAGTAAACTCTGAAGTCGGACTACCATTCAATAAGACTGAGGTTGTTGCAGATTGAAGGCACTCTCGTATCCACAATAGCCAACAATCTGGAAAATTCATCTTCCTCCTCATCTGTTGCAGGTAATTCCAGTTGACCATATGAAAGGCTTTCTCAAAGTCCACTTTTAGGATCAAAGTTAGTTTCTTCGTTTTCATTAGGTCTTCTATCACCTCATTTGCTATCATTACTCTATCTATTATCTGCATTTTCCCTATAAAAGCCATTTGGTTTCTGGATATCACTTCCTCCAACACAACACTGAGTTTTCTGGATAGCGACTTAGATAAAATCTTATAAGTATTGCCAATCAGAGTGATTGGTCTAAAATCTGAAACTGTCATTGGTGACTTTGTCTTAGCTACCAGAGTGATATGAGAAACATTGCCTCCCTTAACTATTCTCCAATTCCTGTAGAATTCAGTCATCATTTGGCATATGTCACCCTTAAGTAGGTCCAAGAAATATTTGATGAAGGTGAAATTTAGACCGTCTGGCCTGGGGCTTTTGTTGCTGCCACAATGCTTGATAGCCTGTATGATCTCTGATTCGCTAAAGGGGACTGATATGGTCTGTCTTGCCTGATCAGACAATTTCTTAAGCTGGATGATTGTGCCTAGGCTTGGTCTATAGTGGTTGTTCTATGTGGACCTGAGTTTGAAATGATCATAGAAGCTTTTCTTCACCTTATCAGCCTCTTCAAACAAGACTCCCTCATTCCAGACACCCTGAATTATGTTTTTGTACCTATCATATTCATCAAGTTATGAAAGAATGTTGTGTTTGCATCGCCCTCCTAAATCCATTTAACACTGGTCTTTTGAAATAGAATGCTTTCCTGCTGATGTGTTTAGTTGTGCAGATCTTGCCTTAGGTCTATCATCCGCCTTTAATGAGGTTCATGTGCTTCATTAGCCTCTGCTGCAAGTTCCAAGGCTTTAAGGGACTGAATTAGTGTTGATATCTTGAAATTCAAGTTGGCAAATCCATTCTTGTTCCATTCCTTCATTTATTATTTTAGCATTTGTATTTTATTCTTGAGTCTAAAACCTGCATACCCTAGTACCTCTGATTCATTCCAGACCCTTGTTAACAATTCCTTGAATCCAACCATTTTCAACCAACATAGTACTTTTAGTGGCTTCGGACCCCAGTGTTGCACTTGAGAGCATAATAAGATAGGGCAATGATCTGAATCCTCCCATTCCAGGCCAGTTTGTAACCAATTTTTATTTGTCTTTAACCATCTATCATTCACCAAAAACCTATCCAGTCTACTCATGGCCTTTAGAGAGTTGAGGTACCAGCTGAATTTTATTTTGATCATTGCCAAGTCTTGTAGCTGCATCGCATTAACAAAGCTGTTGAATTCCTTGATTTCACGGTCATTTGTACTAGTTGCCATTCCTTTTCTCTCCTTTTGTCAAGTACTTCATTAAAATCACCCACAACACACCACCTGTCTTACTCTATGCCTTGTCTGAGTTGTATTATCTGGCTCCATTGTCTTTGTTTGTCTGCTAGGGCTGCGAGCCCATAAACATTTAACATATTTGAGACCTCTGTTTCATCTTCCCACTTACCTGTCACCCCTAACACTCCATACATATCCAAGATACTTTCTCTACTGCATTTGTCGTTGTTTCAAATACATAGTAATCCACCGGAGAGTCCATTAGAGCGTTTGCACACCCAATCGAAGTTATTGTTAGGCCAAAGGGATTCACACAACTTCTTGCTGATGGACTCCTTCTTAGTCTCTTGCAGACTTAGAAAAGAAATGTTTTGCTTACTGACTAGATTTTTGATTGCTTTTCTTCTGCCCTTCTCACCTAGCCCTCTTGTATTATAGCTAAGAATCTGCATTCCCAATTGATTTGATCTCCTTCCCTTTCAATTTCCTCTTTTTGCTACAGTCTCTTCCTTGTTTCTCAAGGTTATTTCCACAAGGTCATTTAAAGTTTGCTCTTGGCTTTGGTGATGCTGGATGCCCATTGCCATCCCCATCTTCATTATAAACTTGGCTTCTTCTCTTCTGTGCCTGATGTTGGCAGTTGCACTTTTGTGTTGCCCTCTTTATAGACTTTCCTTTTGTCTTACTTGTGCTTCTGCTTGTCTAGGATGGTGAGTAAATGTTTTTGAGTGTGTTTGTTTTTTGCCTACTCCGGTTTTTTGCTCTTTCCATACTTCCCACATTCCTTCTACAATCTTTGAGCACTAGTTGTGGTTCCTGACTTGAGGGATCCATTGGCTTGGTTCCCTAGCTTTCTTCAATCACATCTACCTCTCTTCTTGTTTCTTGGCTTGACATAGAGTTGAACAAGGCCGTGATCTCAGTACCGAGCTTGTCCAATATTTGTTGATATGGCAAGTATTCTGCAGTTTATATAGTATGCTGTTTAGTGTGCATTTTACTCTCAGTCGTGAGGTGTCCCTTCTACTTTAAGGCTAGCTTCATTCAAGGGTTATCCTTGAGGGTCAGTTGCTCCATTTTCCCATCTAACTTCCTATTTATGTTGTCCTCAGGTGCTGCAGTTTCCAATACCTCAGTGCTTTTCTATTTGATGTCTTATCTTCGTTGCTAAGTTTCTGGTATGATTGAATCCACTAAAACCTGCGTATCCACCCCACTATCATTCTCTTCCTCTTCTGCCTCTATAGGCAACCAGAATTTTCCTGGTTGCACCAGTGGTTGCCCCTGGCTGGAGTTGTCTTATTGTTGTGCCTTTTCTGCTTTGCGTTTGGTGTACATAGGAGGACCGTGCAACTTCTATTAGGTTTTGGTTCACATAGTCACCTCCTTCTGTATCACTATCGTTTTCCAACCATTCCTTTTCTGTGTCCATCTCCTCTGATATATTCTCATCACTCGAAGTGTCGCCTGAGGACACATCATCCTGCCATCTACGTGATTGAAGTTTTGTTTCTTAATTCTTATCACATGTTCTTGCCCATCTATTTTCACCCTTAGGTCCTGATTTATTAGGGTGTTCATTTTCACTAGAACTTGGGCAGCTTCCAGGCATAACTTTTAGGTGGTTGCTTCATCTACTCTGATGACTTTTCCTATTAATCCACCTATAACTCTGAATACCTCCTCAGTCCAGGCTTGATATGGGGTTTCGTAGATCTTTATCCAATATAATCTCTTAGAGGTAGGGGTTGATAAATCCAATCGGCTATGTCTATCAGCTAGGTGTTGAGCCACTCCTTGTTATGCTTCAGTAGGTTTGTGAGGTCTTTACTCGTTTCTTCCCAAATTATGACCTTTCCTAATCCCATTGGCTTACTGTGAGGTTGAAGTAACCCCCTCCTTTTTGCGCCATTTGTATGGCACTCTATCCTTCCTTGTCTCTAACCATTCCAACCTTGCTCTGGGTCAGCCATGAGGAGTCTTGTTTAGTGGTTTTGAGGGTGAGAACCTTGTGATGTTATTGTTCCTTTTACTTTGTTTTGTGCTCCTTCCCTTGTATACCATTCGGTGAGGTGAGCACCTCCTTATAGGATATCTTTTGGGGTAATCTTTGTTGACTACTGTCCATTGCTGCTTCACTACTATAGGCGACATTAGTTGCTCTCAAACCTCGATCGATTGGCTCTTATTTTGTATGCACCAACTCATACTCTAGTCAGAGTTTTCTCCATCTTTTTCACTGAGTCTAAATCCTCATACGTCACAAAACCAAAGGGCATGCCATTACCAGCAAGTTTGTTAGCAATAAAGAAATAAGCCATTTTACCTTGCTCTCCGAAGATGTTCCTCAGCTCCCTTTTGTTCGTGTTTGGTGGAAAGTTCTTGAAGAAGAAAGAGATCTTCGAATTTGGTGTCTTGGTTTTCTCCATTATCCGTGGCCCTAATCTCGTGTGCACGCCGCTCCTGTGATTACTTTCCCCATAAGTCTTAGCTCCTTGCGGTTTTCTTTTCCTAAGGTTGTGGGTGGAGGTGAGGATGGGTTGTTGGCTTCCTAAATTGAGAATGGTTTTTCCCAATCTGATTTCTTATCGTAGGTGGTGAGACCGACGGGGGACCGTTGTCCAATTGTACGTCATTTGTAATTTAGGGATTAGGGTTCAATTTCTGTGTCAGTTCTTCCTGGAACGCAAGTCTGTGAAATCGGGGAGCTGTGGTGGTTGTGGTTAGGGATTACGATGGTGGGGTATCTCTCTGTGCCATGGTTAGTTGGTTTAGCGTCGATCGGGAAGATGTGATTCAGGGTAATTGGCAGGATCTTGTCATTTTCATATATCGAAAATGAGGGGGACCTCCAAGCAAAGATGAAGGCCTTCTTTGGAGTAAATTTACCCCATACGGATTTCGGCTGCTCGCTCTTCTCTGGCTTTTACATGTACTCAAGAGGGGATCCTCTATTTATAGAGTTTGTGAATGAGTGTTAGAGATTTTTACACCTCTTGAACTTCTCCATTATCTCCACTACTTAGTGGATTAATGACTCAACTCTCTATTTTCTCCATTAACTTAATGGGTTCATGGACTTGAAATAGATAAACTTTTTCACCTTCATATTCTTTATCAGTTTCTCATTCATCTCTTGATAACACACTAATAGTTAATATGTATTTTTCCAACACAATATTTATCTCTGCCACGCTGCTTGTAATTTCTGTTACCCTTTTTTTCGTATGTTTCCAAAATTTTGAGGATTTTGTTTTATGTCTTCTTGAACGAATATGATGAACGATGCTGTTGTTGGCAAGTACTAATCTGAAATAAAATTTGAGTGGATTTTGCTTTTCGGTTATTGTTTTTTTTTCAAAAGAGACCCTCTTTTAGCCTGCTGTTTTGGAGTTGGTTGGGCATTAATATGCTTATCGGTTAATTTAGATTTATTGGTCGTGAGTTAATAAGCAACCACTTTCTCTTCTTTTTTTAAAAAACTTTTTATCTGTCATTTTTTTTATTTAATTCAATTGTGGTACGCTACCGTTAACGATGGTGTATTAATGGTGGCGGTCCCGAATTGATGATTTTTGGAATTTAGAGATTTGGGTTTAGGATTTTTTTTTGGGTTTATGATCTTAAATCCATAAACTAAATCCTAAAATCCATAAACCTAAAAAAAAAATCTAAATTTTAAGCTCTAAATTTGAAAAAGACTTAAATATCTAGAAATTTAAACTCTAAACCCCAAATCCTAAACCCTACGGATCCTAAATATGGACTTTTAATGAAAATGTGTCAAAATTGGTGTCAACGGATCCTTCCCCTATATATATATATGGGGAATGATCCGTTAAAATTATTTGTGACACGATTTTTGACACAGTTTCCTTAAAAGTCTATGTTTAGGGTCCATAGGGTTTATGGTTTGGAGTTTAGGGTTTAAAAAACCCATAACCCCCCAAAAAACCTAAACCCTAAGCTCTAAATTCGAAAAAGACCTAAATATCTAAAAATCTAAACCCTAAACCCTAAGGACCCTAAATATGGACTTTTAATGAAAATGTGTCAAAATTCATGCCAACGGATCCTTCCCCTATATATATATATGGGGAATAATCTGTTAACATTATTTGTAACACTGTTTCCTTAAAAGTCTATGTTTAGGGTCCGTAGGGTTTTGGGTTTGAGATTTAGGGTTTAAATTTTTATATTTAGATCTTAGAGTTTATATTTTTGAATTTAGGGCTTAGGGTTTATGATTTTTTAGGATTTATGGATTTTAGGGTTTAGGATTTTTAAATTTTAGAGTTTAGAGTTATAAACCCTAAAAAATCATAAACCCTAAGCCCTAAATCCAAAAATATAAATCCTAAAACCTAAATATCTAAAAATCTAAACCCTAAACTCCAAACCCTAAACCCTATGGACCCTAAATATAGAGTTTTAAGGAAATTGTGTCACAAATCGTGTCACAAATAATGTCAACGGAATCGTCCCATATATATATATAGGGCATGGTTATATTGAATCTTAAGTTTACATCTAAATTTACACTAAATCCTTAAAATCATACATTTATGGTCCGTAGGGCTTAGGGTTTAGATTTTTAAAATTTTAGGTCTTAGGGTTTGAATTAGGGTTTATGAGTTTTAGGATTTATTGTTTTTAAATTTTAGGATTTAGGATTATAAATACTAAAAAATCCTAAACCCTAAGTCCTAAATTCAAAAATTTAAACTCTAAGACCTAAAAATCTAAACCCTAAACCCCAAATTCTAAACTCTACGGACCCTAAACGTAGACCGTAAGGATTTAGGGTACACTTAGGTGAAAACTTAAGAGTCAATGTAATCATCCATTTAAAAATTTATATTAAAACATTTAAATGGTTAAAATATATGATTTATAGAAACCTTAAGGTGGATTTGAGAAAATTGTTGAAACGCAAATGATTACTTTTCAACTACTGCAACTAATATTAATTGTAATTCATCGAGCAAAATAATGGACATGATATGCATACAAACTCTCAGAAAAATAAACTATAATTATTAGAACAGCCATGTTGTAAATACACATAAATATATATATATAAATGTGTATTGATTGTGACCGTTTCATGATTTATATCTTTTGTAACTGTCGGTTCTAAACCTTTCTATATAGAGGAGTCTAATGGAAATAATATACAGACTTTTGACAAGCATTCTAATCTATTCTCTTTTCTCTCGCAGATCCTTAAAATTACAACACGTTATCAGCACGAGTTTGCTCTTCTCCACGATCTGCTCTTCTCCAGGTTCTTCTTTACCTACTGTAAAGCATGTCTACGCTATTTTATTTACTATAGATATGCATAACTATTATTTGCTCGAATAAAAATGTAGGTCATGCTAGATAAGACATGCATATTCGAAAAATAATTGGTATGGATTATTCCGTGTTCATAAACCGATTGTCTTGGTTCAACAACATAATTCAAACTGCCATAAGTGAATGCTCAGAGAGGTTAGACAATACCAGCCCCTTAGATGGAATGACTTCAAAGATCTGTCTTGGGGAATATATAATAAACTCAGTAATGACCCACAAGAAAGTTTCAACAACATTCTCTACTATATTCATCATAGTTCAGGCATATATACGAGATGTTTTTGACATCAAACAATGTTTTGTTGATTAGTTCTCTAGTAGGTCTTGGCAATAAAGGAATAGATGGATAGACATATTTAAAATCAAATCAATTATTTCCATTGGCTAGTCTTTTTAATATCAAGAGAATTTTGTCATAACTAATAAACCAATCTGGCCAAAGGTAAAGGATAACTGGTAAATCAAAGAATTCTAACCCAAGATTCTCCATCTTAGATACTCATCTACAATTAATTAATTAGAAGAGTTTAACAGAATAATGGAGTCATGAAGTTTGGAAATATAGCCTGATGAAGGGAAGCAGGAAATAGGTAATAAGTTAATGAAAGTGAGCTCCGGTGCATGTGTGTGTGCATATGTTTGGGTCTCTGTGTGTGTCCAAGAGTGAAAAAGTAACTTTGCAAAAATTATCACCGAGGTAGGTAATACTTGTAGGATAATTATTGCTAATTTCTTAACGTTTTTAAACGTTTAGAAAATGAAGAAAGCAAATCATTAATTTGAACTGTTACAGAAAGTTATTGACATCAATTTGTGCATTAATTTTTTTTTTACCAACGCATAACCCATCACCATATTGATTATTTTATCATTACCTTGTAGCCATAATTATTTTTAAAGCAATCTTATTTTAGTGATGTTAATGTGCTTAATTGTCAAACATAAAATGAATTTACTTGTTGCTCAATAACACATAATGCATTCATATTTTCCAACGAATTAGTTTCCCAAAGAATATGTTTCTTCCTAATTTGGCTATCCCATAATTATTTTCCTCCTTGTGCTTAAAAGAATTTTCGAATTGTTTTCTAAAAATATCATAGTCTACTTGATTAGTAGGAGTAAATGAATTCTACCGTATACGGAAGTAATGATTAGTCATTTATTCATTACGTAAATCCATCACGTTTTGTTAATTATATCGCGTTTTGTTATGTATTTTGACTTGGAAATATTATTAGAGAATTCTTGAATAATCTAAGAATTAATTATTTTGTTATGTATTTTGATGCCAAAAATAAAGTGCATGAATGCTTACTAGACTATTTTTATGCTCTAGAGATTGACACATCTTGCAAAATTAAACTTTAATGCATTAGACATTTCGGGAGCAAATATCTTATCATGGGTTCTGGATGCTGAGATCCACCTAAAGGGAAAAAGCTTAAGTGAGACAATTAAGGCTGAAAATAAGGCAACACCACAACATTGAACCAAAGCGTTGATCTTCTTGAGACATCATATTCATGATGAACTCAAGACGAAATATCTGATGGTCAAAGATCCGTTAGAATTGTGGACAAATCTACAAAATGCTATGGACATCAAAAATCTGTGCTACTACCAAAAGCACGATATGATTGGACCCAGGGGCGGAGCCAGGGAGCAGGGGGGCCATGGTCCCCCTTGGGATTTAAAAAAAACAAATTTACATTATTTATTTATTTTTTAAAATTTTTGGTCCCCCTTAGAGAATGTATAGTTATTTTGTTCATAGACACTAACAAATTGTGGCAGAGCTCAACGGTAAGGATTGCGTTTTTCAAATTCCCGTGCAGGGTTCGAAACCCTTCCAGCCACTTTTTAGTTGATTTTTACCTTTCAAATCTAAAAATTGTTTTCCAGAGGACTCAATCCCAAAACCAAATATATGCATTTTAGTTGATAAACCACTAGACTAGGATACCTTGCATAATTGTAAAATTTAGGTTATACTATTATTATAATTGTAATTTAGTTAAGTAGATCAACCATCAGCCTCCTTGTATGATTTAGGTTATACTATTAATATTATTGACAAAATATAGATAAAAAATAAATTTTAATAAATATTACTTTATATTTTTTGTACAGTTTTTAATATTTTTTTCTTTAATATATATTTTTTTAGATTGCACCTAAAAAATTATATTTCATTGAAAATCTTGATCTATACAACAAATTAAAAATGTTTGTACTTTGAATATTAATCGGTCAAATTCAAAAAAAAATTAAACGCTTGCGATATATTTCTATTGAACAATGTACCTTCATAAATTTACATAAGATTTATTGGTTTTTTAATATTTTTTGCCCAAATAAAAAAAAATTAATTTTTTTTGCAGCTTAAAACGATCTGATCCGACCCGACCCACTCTACTCGAACCCAAAAATTCCCCCCCCTCCCGCCAATTCCTGGCTCCGCCCCTGATTGGACCCACTTGTGCCTCCAAGACTTCAAGTCCGTTAGTGAGTATAACTCAGCATTATTTAAAATCACATCTGTTCTGAAGTTATGTGGTGAAAACATCACAGACTCCGAAATGCTAGAGAAAACATACTCCACATTTCATGCCTCCAATATGGTTCTGCAACAACAGTACCGAGAGCGAAAATTTACTGAGTATTCAGAACTCATTTCATGCTTACTGGTGGCTGAGCAAAACAATACTTTGCTCCTAAAGAACCACCAAGATAGACCCACTGGGTCCAAACCATTTCCCAAAGCAAATAGTTTAAATGTCCAACGACAAAATCGTCTAGGACAAAATCAAAGAGGCAGAGGCAAGTATTTTCGTGGGCGTGACTCAAACAGAGGGAGAGGTAGACAGAATCTTGATACAGTCCCCCCAAGGGAAATAGGTGGGCCACATCACACCTGAAAATATGAGTCCAAGTGTTATCGTTGCGGTAAGAAAGGACATTGGTCCAGAATATGTTGATCCAGTAAAAGAGTTGTTGCTGAATATCAAGCATCCATGAAAGAAACAAAACTGGCCCCAGGGGGCCATACTATAGAAAATGAGACAAACTTTGTCCAACCCATGAAAGACCTAGAAGCATCTGCTAGTACAAAATTGACCGCATATGATTTCTTTGATGCAAACCAAGATGATCTCATCTAGGAGTTGTTTATTGTATTTTGAGACGGATTATGAGTATTTCCTTTATTTGAATACATTGCATGATTAATTATTATCCCAATATTTTTATTCCGATTTAACATTATTCTCTCATTTTGCTAATTTTATATGTTCATTTCAATAAAGATATGGACGATGAAATATGTTTAGTTGATAGCGTCACCATGCATTCAATCTTTAGCGAAGACAAATATTTCGATAGTTTGAAAACTACTAAGGCAAATGTCATCACCATCTCCCGCCCGGCGAACATTCTAAAAGGATTCGGAAGAGCAAATATTGTGTTACCTAATGGAACACACATAAGCATTTCAAAT
>JAOWBN010182844.1:3260-16754 GCA_028565015.1 Pinguicula moranensis
CCAGGCATGGAAGGGAAGGTCATAAATTTTTATCCAGATCAACCATTCAACGATAGGGGGTTGGTTGGTCCATTCAGTCAGTTCTATCATCCACTGCATTATCCACTCCTTGTCTACACTCAGTTGCTGTGTCAAATCTATGTCCTCCTCCTCCCATATCAAGATTTTACCCACACCCATTGGGCTCACTTTTAGGTTCAGATATCCACCTCTTTTAAAATCTATTTGGACGTCTCTCCATCCTTCCTTATCTTTCAGTTTGCCCACTGTGCTGTAGTTCAGCCATTGGGTATCTTGCCTCAGAGTTTGGAAATCCATTTTTTTTCTCCTGAGTTTTATTTGGAAGGCTTGAGATGGGCACTATCTTGTCTACTTTGTTCTGCTCCCCTTTGTCCCGCAGGACCGCAGCTTTGTAAGTGGCATACGAATGTCTTGCTTCCCTTGGTGCAAGTTTCTGAGGTTTATTGGTGTACATTTTGTTGTTGTTCTCCACTGTCAATCTGTGGTCATACTTGGCTACATTTGCTCTCAGTTTGTAGGTTCTAATCCATATCTGATTGAGTTTGTCTCCCAATTTCTCCACACATTCCACCCTAGTGTATGTCAGAAAGAGAAACCTTAACCCAAATTGTGATAGTTTCTGCGCTATGTGAAAATCACATACTTGCCCCTGCGAATTAAGGTGCTCTTTCAGGGTGCTAATCTATCCATTTGGGGGGAAATTTGTGATGTAGAATGTGATTTGATCCCCATTTCCTTGAGTGTTCTCTTGTTTACCTGTTCATATTTATCTTCTGACTGTCTCTGTTCAAATGTGATATTTCCAACCCTTGGCAGATCGATGCCTCTTGCGACTCTAAACATTTTGTGAATTGGAAAGGGGCGCCTGGGGTGGGTGTCGTAGGTATCGATGGCTTTCCCTAAGCTTATCTCTTTTCTATGTTGCCGAGAGCGACGAGAGACAGTGGTCCACGCGTGCGACATTCTTGACTCAGTCACTCGGTGCCGCTATGAGTGGCTAGGGTATTAATCGATTACTCCTAATCCAAAATTGGATCCCTTTTAGTCAATGAATGCTGTTGCAATGCTCCAATAGCTGAAAAATTGGGGACCTAGGTCTACCCTGTTCGTCATCTACGGCTCGCCGATGGTGAGATGGGAGTGCCACCCTAGGTGTAACAAACCTATCCGACCGCCTTTGTTTTCACACCTTGGGTGAGATTCACCTGTCCACAAAATATATTAGTTTCAGGTTGTTAAATATATAAAATAGAAATAATAAAGTGGGCTTGGATTTTTTTTTGGGAGTGGGGGCAGGAGTTTTTGAGTTTAGGCTTAAAAAATATTTTCAGGCTAAAGAATGATTTAGACGTGGACGACTTCGTTGGACCAAGCTACAACACAAGCAGACCTACCCCAGGAAGAGTTGTGGTTGAACCTGCAATACCTCAACAAGTAGCCAAGTCAGAAATTTGGACTTGGCCGCAAGTTAAAATTTTAGGAAATAATTGTTTTTTAGGGCCAATTAGGTAATAGGATAGTTATAATACCTCTACAAGTACAACTTTAGAGTTTCTATCTTGTTTAGTAATCTTTTGGACGTTCGGTGAAGACCTTTTTTATGGTGTTTCGGATTACTGTGAAAATGGGGTAGTAATAATCTCATGTTTGATAACAATTCCGATTCCTCAAAGATCAATCTTTGGAATACCACTATACTATACTCTGTCAAGCTGCTAGTTCTCTATATGTGATTCGTTATGCATTATGAACCACCAAAGAAGCTACAAAATCAACCGCTTAAAATACCCTTCTTCCACATTCCCTTTGATCATCACCACAAACCAAATTCTCTTATGCATTGTAAGGCAATGGTTGCTTCAACTTCAACCCTTCGAACCTAGGGGTGTCTGTCGGAAGTCGGTGATAGCGGTATTCATTGGAATTTAGGCCACCAACAACTAGTCGGTGAGGTGGGTATAAGATCTTCGAAAGCTATACTACGTGTTATGATCCATAATTTGTGCGGACGCGTAAACATAAGTGTGTGTTAAGCATACATAACAAAACTTTCAGAGATCTTTTGACCATGAATCTTTGCTAATTTACAAAACTTGATAGTACAAGGGAGAAGGAATTTTTATACCTCTTGTAGAATCACTAATTCTTTCAAGAAAGCTACTTCTAATGAGGTGTTCAAGTGTCCACCCTCTAGACTAGTCCACACCACCACTTTCCTTGAGGTTTATACACCCTAAGTGTATAGTGTATATGTGTATAAAGGATTTTTAGCTCAACTCTTTAAGCCTTAGAAAAAAGAAGAAAACTTCTTCAAGTTTTTGCCCAAAAATTCCAAGTCTTTCTCATGTAGAGAATGCAATAAGGATATGGAACTTCTCAACAACTTTTCCCAAGGACTTAAAGCTCCAACAACTCCATATCTTTCTTATAAGATTAAAGTATTTATATATTTGGTCATGAGTCAAAAATGTTAACACATGTTGTAGCTAAAGAATAGCATTTAACCATAACTTTACATGTGTTACAACAATTGACACTTCATGCTTATATGTCATATTCTCGTAAAATCCTTCTCCATGAGGTTTCTAAACACCTCTACACATGTGAGGTCGTGAATAGCATGTATCTATAACCCCTTAATGTCATACAAGTCCTTGAAGTTTCAAAAAAGTTCAATTTGGCCCCTATACTTTACCTTAATCACACTTTGACACCTCAAGAAAATGATTTTAATGTGTGTGACCCTATAGGTTTTGAATAACCTTGAAATGGACCTATAATTAACATAATCAAGTTATTATTAATGAATTAAACACTTTTAATTCATTATTCTTTAATTCTAATCCATAGACCATGAGTGACCTATAGCAAGATATCATGGCCCACAAGCACTGAGAATAGTCATAGAAGGATACTATCCTTTCAAGAATTAGTTTTTGTTTAGTTGATATCCTTTCACAAATAACACATTACTAATCTCGTATATTTAGGTTATTTATCACTCTCATTTATGTACGTAAGATTTCTTGTACCGGAGTCATGATCATTAAGTTTTAATTAGAAACTCTTTCTAATTAAACTTGTTCTTTGCAAAGGCTAATATGACTTATTACAAGTGGCCATAAGAATATCTTCTCCTAATATTTTAGGAGCGGTGAATTATTTATTGATCACTCAAAATCTTTCCGTACTCCAAACCATTCCCAAGACTTTCCATTGTTACCCGTTTACGATGTAACTCCAAATAGAATCAAAGAATGACATCCATATTCAAGATCTCTACATGGTGATCTCAAGTCTTTGGATCGCTTACACCCACTATTCTTTAGAGTATCATCCATTGATAATATGGTGATCTCTATGCGGGTCAATCTGATGTACTTGTCAACTACAAGCATCCATGTTTCTAGCTTAAGTGACATTACACTATAGTTGATGAGATCAACTATCTCCTTCAAATGGAATTGGCTGAGAATATGCTAACCTATTTGTATTAATGATGCCTTGTCTCACTAATACTATAGTTAGGGACGTTTAGTATCGATAACTTTAATTAGAGTGATCCCATCATCACAACTCTTTGTGATACACTCTAAGATATCAACGCTAGGCTTCAATATTTTATATGTTATAAATAAACAAGTAGTAAAGGTTGCTACAATCATATATACAACATTAAAGTGTCAATATATAGGCCAAAGGTGATTGGCCTTAGAACATAACACTAACACTCGACGCATGAGTTTCTCGAAGACAAACAAGTTTGGAGTTCATAGTTCAAGAAATCCCATTGGTTGAATAATGGGGTTGCAAGAGCTCCTTCGTTCTTCTCTCCAAGCTCTCTTCATCGATCTCACAAAAATTGATGAAGTCTTTTCCTTTTCGTGGTGAAAAATCATTGGCTTCCAAGAGATGCTATCAGGTAGATATTTTCTCCTAAGTAGGGGTAGACTCATCCATCCATTACTTAATGTGCACATAGGGTTTGTCTCTTTTCCCACCAAAATATGAGGTGGTGTTCCGGTTGGAGTTGCGGCCTTTAGGATTTTGGGGCTATGACGTTGCGATTGTTGTCATTCATTCTCTATTTTCATCTTTGTATGATCAATTCATTGAAATGTTGCAAAATACAAGAAAAGGTATGAAATACACTTTTATCTTTTGAGGATTTGCAAATTATGAGCATAAAAGTTAGTTATAAGTGGGTACAAAACCCACTTATCGCCTGTGATATCTGCCAAAGAATTGTTTGTCAGTCTTTTGTTGTCTGGAATTGGTTTGAGGTTCAGTAAAGACTCCATTGCCCGCTGTGACAACAAAGATCTTGCTCAAGGATTTCTTCGGTGGAATTGAGTATCAAAGCTTGTTTATAGGACCAAAGGTGTTTCTACCCTCCCTCCTAGAGGGAAAAGTGCTCGTGTATGGAACCTTTTCCTCTCAAGCATAGCTTTTGGGTCCGGAGCACTCTTACCTACAATGGCCTTGCACACCTTTTGTTCTGGAGGTTAAGCTCCTCGATTTTGACATGCTTTACTTCGAATTCAAATAACTCGTTGGAGGTATCAGGGAATCGTACGAAAAAATTATTGGCCATTTGCCCCGGCTGTAACGCATTCAGTAGGATCGGACCCTCTTGGAAATGATAAGCCCAGGGATGTTCTCGCATTCCGCCTTAAAACATCCTAAGAAATCAAATAGTAGTTCATCCTCTCGTTGGATAATTTCCAACAAGTTGACGATGGTTTTTTTTCTTTTGATCGGTGAAGTGATGCACTAATCTCCAAGACAAAACTTTTCATCTTGTTATTGTTCCCATATGTATGGTTGTGAACCAATATTGACCTTTATCAACGAAGGTCAAAGAGAAAGATCAGCAAGTGATTCTTTGGATTTGCTAGTGACCTACATTTGGTTTCTAAACGGGTTCACATGTGCTTGCAGATCCTTGTTCCCGAAATTCGTAGCATCAAGGACTTCCATGGAGAACGGTCTTATATGAGGACTTCATGAGCCAACTTTATACCTAATAAATACAGACTATTTGAGTCTGATTTGGATCAATAAAGATAATGGGACATGCCTTTTACACCTATTTTTTTTCCTTTTCCAAAAACAGTTTATAAATGTCTCTTTGAGAGAAAAAGAAGAGAAACAATCCCAAAAGCAGAGGTTTTGCCTCAATTATCCAAGGTGTGACACCAGCTCCTAATCAAATTACCATGCAACGTGATACATACACACATCCTTGCATCTAACATTTGGTAGGCGGACGAATGTACCCATGCATTGTACGTAAAGCTCCCACAAGAAGCTACCGAAGTAGGATAAAAGGTAGAAACCAACACAAAGACAAGAGACAACCGGGAGCTAGGTTGTTCAAGAAAGAGGATTTTGAGTCACCATCCTAAAAATCTTGCTCAAGGGAGAACTAATTTGATTCTCTATTTACCATATTTTAATTGTTTTTATGGTATTTAATCTTGATGTTCTTCATCCTCATCTATTTATGTCTGATCAACGTGAGCAGATGCACCAAGTATAATGGGAAGTCGAGAGACACAAGTTATGCTAGGCATAGTAAGGTCCACATCGATTGCTATAGAGTGAGAATGATTATGGAATCGGTGCTACTATATGAGGATCACTTGAGAGTCATATCTCTATTTTTTTTTTTTGGTATGTGACATCGAGAGATGCTCATCTATACATCAAAGAAAGACGCTACAGCTCGGGAGAGAGATAAGAGTCTAAGTTAGGTGAATCCGGTAGACACCATTTGATAACTGATCCATGACTAATTAGATTATAATTCTACCCGAGGGACTCAAGTGGTGAAGTTGCACTCCCCTGGATGTCTTAAACCTCTGTATTTGTTTTATCATCATTCCTCAAATTGCACAAAACTTGTGAATATTACTGATTGTTTATCTCAATCCCTGTGATTTAACATCCTTATCATTACTCTGTTACTTGTGCCACATGTACACTTGCAAATAAAGTGCAACAAGTCTGTGAGCATCAAATTTTTTGCGTCGTTGCCTGGGATTGACAGCTTAAACATAATTTAACGCTAAGCAAGTTTTAGCTACATTGAACTTTAATTTCTTTGGTTAGTAATTTTTGGAACTCTGTTTGCAGGTATTGTATGAATCCCTCAGTGAGTGACTCCTTTAGCAAAACGTTTGATTCATAAATTGAAAGAACCTTCCAATCCAGAAGTAGAGCATAAAACGAGCAAGGGACAAAATACAATGCCCAAAAGACGACGTCAGAGACCAAAGGAATGTGGTTGTGGTACAAGATGAAGATAATGTTCCTGTGGAGGATTTTGCCCTTCCTCATGCATATGAAGCAATTCCCTCCATCAAGAGACTAGCAATTCAGGCAAACAACTCCTAAGTATGCAGCATTCCTCTTATGGAGGAGGAGCCACAGAAGATCCAAATTTACACATAAGTGCTTTTGTGGAGATATGTAACACTCCTAAGTATGCAGGAGTGATGTTAGATGCTATCAAACTAAGGTTATTCCCATTCTCACTCAGGGACAAGGCAAAGAGATGGCTGCAAGCTTTACCTCTAGACTCAATACACACTTGGGAAGACCTGAGGAAGCAATTCCTCATTCAATTCTTTCCACCCTCCATGCAGCAAGATTATTGAGTGAAATTACATCATTCAAACATAGAGACATGGAGACGTAGTATGTATCATGGGACAGATTTAAGGATTTACTAAGGAGTTGTCCAAACCATGGATTACCATGCTGGAGGAAAATCCAAGCGTTCTATAATGGACTGGATAACACCACCAGAAGAGAAATAGATGCAGCAGTTAATGGGACGTTCATGAAAATAATCATACAATGAAACTTACACACTTTTAGAAGCCATGGCTCAGAGCTGTTATATATGGCCCACTGAGAGAGAAAGTAACAAAAGAATTGGAGGAAGATATGAAGTAAATAAGGTGGATACACAGATGGCTGCAATGCATACCATGAGCTACAGGATTGAAACTTTATTTAGTCGAAATGGAGCACCAAGAGTAGTAATGGCAGTTCAACCATTCTCTTGTGAGATGTATGGAGGACCACACCATAGAGATCAGTGTAAGTGGGTATCATTAATGGATAGCATTCCCATGAAACAACTGAATTATGTATCAAATCAACCAAAATACCAACACTTTAATCCACGGAAGAATGATCATCCTAATTTTTCAAGTAACAATCAAAATGTGTTGAACCCTCCAGGATAGATGCCATTTCAAGGACCAAGGCCTTTCCAATGTCAACAACAGATGTAGAGGCCACAAGGAAATTTGCAACAATAGCACTTGTCCTTAGATAATCTGATCACTTAAGTGGCGTTGACCGCAAAGAACAACCAAAACCTTCAAGATTTAGTATCACAGTTGGCCACCACGTCACAAGGATTTATGTAAGAGACAAGGGCTAACGTCAAGGATCAAAACAGTAGCTATGAGGAATCTGAAAACTCAAGTGGGATAATTGGCAAAGCAGTTGCAGAGAGACCCCCTGGAACATTGCCAAGCAACACTAAAGTGAATCCTAAGGAGCAATGCTAAGCTTTAACCCTAAGAAGTGAGAAATAGGTAGAAATCATGTCCAAGGATACCACACCAACAAAAAAGAAAGAAGCCACAAAGTCTGAATAAATTATACCTCAGAAAGAGGAAGAACAGAAAGTACCAGTTCCATTCCCACAAAGATTAAAACAAGAAAAATTGGGCAAACAGTTTCAAGCGTTTCTAGATATTTTTTAAAAAGTGCATACTAACATTCTATTTGAAGAAATTTTGGAACAAATGCCATGCTACGTGAAGTTCAAGAAGGACATTCTATCCAACAAGAGAAAAATTGGAGATTATGAAATTGTGGCACTCATAGAGGAATGCAACACCATCCTTAAAAAAAAGTTGTCACCGAAGCTAAAAGATCCAGGGAGTTTTATTATACCCTATTCTATTGGAAACTCCTCATTTGCTAGAGCTTTGTGTGATCTAGGTGCAAGCATTAATCTTATGACTCTTGTCTATTTTTCAGAAGTAGGGATTAGGTCAAGCCAGGCCCACTAAATTCTCCTTACATCTCGCAGATAGATCCATCAAGCACCGCATAGGAATCATTGAAGATTTCCTTATCAAAGTGAATAAATTGATCTTCCCAACTAATTTCATTATTATGGATATGGAGGAAGATAAAAATTAAAAAAAACATTATTCTGGGAGGGCCATTTATAGCTGTAGAAGGTGCCCTCATTGATGTCCAAAGAGAGGAGTTGATTCTTAGAATCCAAGGGGAAGAGGTTAAATTTTATGTGTTTTGGGCAATGAAATAGCATGAGCCACAAAGAAGATTGTTTGAGTGTTGAGGCTACTGAACAATTCAGCCAACTTGACTATGCATATCAACGGAATGATCTGGAAAATTGTCTAGTCAGTTCTGATCCCTTTATCCTAGAAGAGCCTAGAGTCAAATAATACACCAATTCGTTAGATACTAATGAAAGTAAGGAAAATGCGTATTTTAAAAATTGGGAGAACGCCAAGCATCCCAGAGCACTTCAATTAAGCAACCACCTATTCTTGAGCTTAAATCATTGCTCACACATCTATAGTATGCATTCTTTGGCACTGATGAAACTTTGTCAATGATCATTTCAATTTCTCTTTCACATCAACAAGAAGACAGTCTGCTGCATGTGGTCAGCGATCAAAAGTGTGCTATAGAGTGGACCTTGGCAGATATAAAAAGAATTAGTTCATCTGTGGGTATGCACCGAATATTGTTAGAAAAGGAAACAAACCAGTGGTAGCTTCCCAAAGAAGACTGAACCCTATCATGAAAGAGGTAGTTAAGAAGGAGATTTTAAAATGGTTAGATGTTATAGTGGTATATCCTATCCTATGTTGGACAGTAGCTAGCTCAGTCCAATCTAGTGTCTCCCAAAGAAAGGAGGAATGACATTGGAAATCAATGAGCAGAATGAACTTATTCCTAAATGGATAGTCACTGGATGGAGAATTTGCATGGCATTACAGAGCGCTGAAAAAGGCCACAAGAAAGGATCATTATCAATTACCTTTTATTGATAAGATGTTAGATGGATTACAGTCCACAAGTTTTACTACTGGATGGATGGATACTCTGGATACAACCAAATTTATATAGCACCTGAAGACCAAGATAAGATTACCTTTTCTTGCCCATATGGAGCATTTGCATTCCAACGAATGTCATTTGGACTCTGCAACGCTCCAGCTACCTTTCAGAGGTGCATGACCTCTATTTTCTCTAACATGGTGGAGCGAATCATTGAAGTCTTCATAGATGACTTCTCTGTGGAGGGATCATCATTTGAAGGATGTCTAAAAAATTTACAATTGGTGCTGAAAAGGTGTAAACTCTCAAATTTAGTACTCAACTGGAAAAAAATGTCACTTCGTGGTACAGGAAGGAATTATGTTGGGACACAAGATGTCAAGTTTTGGGATAGAAATTGACAGAGCAAACATAAAAGTCATTACCAAACCGCCACCACCAACTTATGTCAATGGAATTAGAAGCTTCTTGTGCCATGCAGGTTTTTACAGAAGATTTAGTAAAGATTTTTTGAAAATCACCAGGCCACTATGCAAGCTACTGGAAAAAGATGCAAAGTTTGAGTTTGAGGAGAATTGTTTGAATGCATTCAATTTCTTGAAAGATTAGTGAACCATTTGAAATCATGTGTGATACAAGAGACTACGCAGTAGGAGCAGTTCTTGGCCAAAGGAAAAATAGAGTATTCAATACAATTTACTATGTAAGTAGAACATTGAATATATCTAAAACCAACTATGCCACCACAGAAAAGGAGCTGCTAGCAGTGGTGTTTGCATTTAACAAATTCAGACCCTACATTTTGAATAGCAAAGTAGTAGGATATACTGACCACTCCGCCATCAAATATCTCATGCTGAAACAAGATGCTAAGCCAAGGGTGATCAGATGGATTTTTCTCCTACAAGTGTTTGATATTGAAATCAAAGACAAGAAGGGATCTGGAAATGTAGTGGCTAACCATCTCTCATGCCTGGAAAATTTTATTGGAGGTGACATGGACATGGACATGGACAATGTACCAATCAATGATTCATTTCCAGATGAACGACTATTGGTTGTCCAAGGAAGTACAGAGCCCTTGTTTGCAGATATTGCAAATTATATTGCATGCAGAATTATTCCCTATGGATCATCATGGCAACAATAGAAGAGATTTTTCTCCAAAGTAAAGTCATATTTGTGGGATGAGCCTAGATTGTACAAATACAACTCGGATCAAGTAATTTGCATATGTGTTCTAGATAAAGAAATGCATTCCATTTTAACTCATTGCCATGCACCAGAATGTGGAGGACACTTAGGAGGCAAAAAGACTGCAACCAAGGTACTGCAAAGAGGATTCTATTCGCCTACACTATTCATAGATACACAAGTGTTTGTGACCACATGTGATAGATGCCAAAGAATGTGGCAAATCTCAAAGAGGAATGAAATGTCTCAGCAAAGTGTGTTGAAAGTTGAAGTCTTTGATATATGGGGAATATTGGTAGCATTGGACTATGTTTTCCAAATGGTTTGAGGCAATAGCCACACCTTCCAGTGATGCAACAGTGGTGCTGAGATTACTGTGCAAAAATATCTTTTCAAGATTTGGAACACCCAAATGCATTATAAGTGATGGAGGATCACACTTATGCAACAAATTATTTGAAGTATTGTTGATAAAATATAGAGATCGCCATCGCACCTCTTTGACATATAATTCTCAGTCTAATGGTTAAGCCAAAATATCAAACAGAGATATCAAGATAATTTTAGATAAAACAGTGAGCACATCCAAAAAAAGATTGAACATTAAGATTTGATCGTGCACTTTGGCTTATAGGACTACCTACAAAACACTCATTGGCATATCTCCCTATCGTCTGGTCTATGGAAAAGTTTGTCACTTTCCTGTGGAACTGGAACATAGATCTATTGGGCCACGTGCAACCTGAATTATAACATGAAGGCTGCATAAGAGAAGAGGTTGTTGCTATTAAGTGAGTTGGACGGGATGAGGAATGATGCATATGAGAATGCCAAGATTTATAAGGATAAGATAAAAGCTTGGCATGGTAAACACATACTCATTCGCCACTTACAAACAGGGCAGAAGGTACTCTTGTTCAACTCTAGACTTAATTTTTTTGCAGGAAAATTGAAATTCAGATTGTCTGGACCATTTGAGATCACACAAGTATTTCCATCTGAATCCATAGAGATTGCTCATCCTGATAAAGGTACCTTCAAGTAAATGGACAACGGGTGAAGCCATATGATGAAGGTAAAAACATGTTAGAGAGGCTCAATGCCTCTGCACACTGGGGCAAGCTCACCACGTCTAGCTAAAGACAATAAAGAAGCGTTGCATGGGAGGCAACTCAAGATGTATTGTTTTGCACCACTCGGGGACGTACCCTCAACTCTTCTACTTAACTCTTCAACATCATGTTATACAACGTGTTAACTTTGGGGAAGGGCAGTTATTAGTTTCCTAGTGGTAGTTATTAGCACTTATTTCCAATAAAAATGTTGATTTAATTTTATACGTTTTGATTAATCATCACAGGCTAGCACCTCTTGGTATATCTTACAGGGTAACTTAAGTGAACATAACCACCACGAAGATCAAGCAACAATCATAATGGAGCAAGAAATACTGGAATAAGCTTCAATTTTCAACTAACTGTCCATGATCAGCTCGTCTAGTTTATGCACAGTTATCATAATGGGCAGTTAATTTTTATTCAACCACATTCAGCCCAATAATAGCTACAGTAACGGCCACAAATTAAATTCCATCCCACTCAAGTCACGATATAAAAATGTGATTGTTGTCCCGCCTTGCGCAACAACTCAATTTGAGAAAGCGACTAACCTTAAAAGCAAAAATCCTCTCGGGACCACTGTGCAGTTCGCATTACTCCAGAACCCCAAAACTCATATGCGTATGCATTTTTGGGTGTTTCACAGTAAGTAACAGCTAACTCAAACTCATTACTCCAGTATTCTCCGAGTTTAGCATGTATGCCACCTAAGAAAGTGAAAATCATTAAGTCTGGTATTACTGAAAAATTGCGAATGCCATTGCCATTGCAAAAGATTTCATTGCGAATGCTCTAACCTCCAAGCACCCAAGACTGAAGCCACCTCAAGCAAAATCTACTACGCCTACCACCTCCAAGTCCAAAGGTAAAGCCAAAATGGCAACTCCTATTACTCCTCTATAGGTATACACTCCTGGCCATAAGGTCAAGAAGCCAACACCACACCAGCCATGCCTCCAGCAGTTGTTGCTCCAAATCCGAACAAGTGGGAGACCTTTGTAGACCATTCTTATTGCTGCATCTATGCAGTGTACAAAAATCTGGTGCTAATGTCCTCAATGAAGGGTGCGCAATTTCCTGTCAGCCCACTGTCACCTTCATTGACCTTTTATCCATATGCACCACCCAGCGAGGCACCTACTAGGATTGGCAATGAAGAAGATGAAGATGATAGAGGATGCTAATGATGGGGCTCACACCTACAACCTAGTGGGATCAGACTCTAAATGAGACATGGCTCTGTATGCCTTCAGGGGAAGTATTGCTTGAACTCATATTTTCTTTATCCACTTAGTGCAATGTCTGATAAGTTTGGGGATGGGAGGTTGATTGACTGCTGAACCTTGCACTTTTATTTTCTTCACTACCCGTATGTTTTAATCTTTGTGGTACTGTATTACATGTTCCTGCCTATGAATCACTTTTGTTGTACGGTGTAGCCATTGTTCTTTTTGCCTTTAGGGTCATTACCAAAAACAACTTATAATACATAAGAGAAATTGGCCAATGACAAAACTGGGCTAAGTGAGATTTCAGGAAGAAAAATTTTCTTTTGGGGAAGGTAACCGACTTTACGCTAAGATTGATAGAAAAATCCAAACACTTTTCTTCAATTCAGGAGTAAACCCTCAGAGCATAAACCAATATTGGGATAAGTGATGTATAGGAAAAAGCAAAAGCAACACAAAAAAAAATTATATTTCGTATCTCAAAGAATAGCTAAGCAATTGCTTCTGTGCACTCAAACAAAGAATTAGCTATCCCAAAACAAAAGAAAATAAGAGTATTTTGATGTACATAGTACTCTTGTATTGTCATTTATGTAAATACCCTTGGGTCTAATTTATGACTCTGATGGAAGAAATATGTATCAGCTTTTAAAATAATGTCTATCCCAATTGTTGACCATCTTGACATAGCAAAAAGTGAGGGAGATGAAAAAATTAAACTAAAAGAAAAGTTGGGAGGAAAAATCTATAAATCTAAGCTTGAAGAAGGGACCCTGACCTGCCCGTGCGGGGGGGGGGGGGGGGGG
>JAOWBN010182855.1:0-16751 GCA_028565015.1 Pinguicula moranensis
ATTAGGTATAGTACAAGGGGGCTAATGGCATTTTGCTCAACAAAATTTATCAAGCACGAGTGACAATACTACTATTGTGATAACTTAAATAAAGACGGCCGTGCAGAATTTATCAATCTTTTTTGTATAAAAAAATTAACTTGATAGCTTCTTGTTCTTGGATTATTTACGTAGCTACTTTAATGATGATGCAACTTTATTTTTAAGATTGACAACCATATATTTTTTGATGCAATTGGTGGTCAATAATTTATTTTTTTTGAATTTGCCAAAATACATCTTTAATTTCTTCATATCGTTTGTAAGAATTCTACAAAACACATAGAAGGTGTTCATGTAAGATCTCAATTAGTTGACCAAATCTTTTGGCAATAAAAAACCTTTTTTCATTCAAATTTTTGGCAACAAAAAAATATATTGATATGGAACTAAAAATTGGTTGTGTTGATATAGAAATTAATATTGATTGAATTTGATGGCAATTTAGTAAAAGAATAAAAAATTAAAAATGTACAGAAAAATCAATCTGTAATAACCAAACAACATTATATTATTTTAAAAGACATAATCCCCTAAACTAATACCAAACGGTTTAATCCTATTTTAAAATAGGACAAATTATCCGCAAGGAGGATAACTAAAATTGGGCTACCAAACAAATAGGGTATTTTGTGCAGACCCTGTTATGCTTATAATTGGATTATAAGAACTTTTTTTGAAAAAATGAAGAGTTATTTTTGACGAAAAAGGTGATTATAAAAATATTATAATTTTAAGAAGACTGCGCAAAACTCTTATTGTAAAAGCTATGATGTCCGCCTAGCGGCAGAGCACCAAACTCCTGTCATGCCAAGAGGTCTGGAGTTCGAATCCGCTGGGGAGCATTTGCAGGACATCTGAGGGGATTAGTTGGCTGACCCAAAGGATACATGATATGTGATTCTGAACTCAGTATTCTGATTTCTTAAAAAAAAAAAGGCTATGATAGAAAACGTAATTGTGGTCAGAATTCTAACGTGGCAAATACTGAGACTGCGAAATAAGTTTAACAACAATTACTGATTCCGAAGGAAATCAGGTAAAAATAAGCTACGTTGAGCAGAAGTTCATAGAGATTGCGGAATAACAGTACATAATCAGCCAAAACAACAGTGAGGGAGAAGTGAATTTTATGCTGGCATATCAGCCAAAACAAGAGTAAAGAAACTATGATTAACACACAATACATACATATAGGAACTAAAGCAGAAGTTCATATAGGAAATCATATTTCATACCACTGCTTAGCTGAGTGTAGAAATAAAATTTAATGTCCTAATGGAGCAGATGGGACCTCGGGGCAAATGACCACATCTGTAACGAGGGACATTTCACTGTTCCAGACATGTAACTGTATAGCCACCACCACATTCAGAGGTATACATGACTAATGACTGGAATACGAAGACAAACATCACTTGTAAGACTAAGACAGAAGTATCAACTGAAAGCTGTGTCAAATAAGAGAGGGATTCCCTTGTGACTACGGGTATGTAATGAAAACCTGCAACGCCAAGCCCTCAAAGGTGTACGAAATTTGGTATTAAACCAAATATCCCAACCTTGGCAGAAATGATAAAAAAGAAGACTTTACCATCAGATAAAAGGGGAATGACTGGCAATTTGCATGTAGCTGGTCATGAGAGGTGAAGAAAAACAAAGTCACAGAATTCTCAACACCACATTACCAGCAAAACTACTAAATCCTGAAGGGTATTGAGTAGTCAAAAAAAGTTTCCGAAACATAATGGGTTGAGCATATCATAAGGCATATATATCAAGCTTGACAGAGGAAGGTTCAAAAATTTAGAAACCCCCTCGATCTTATAGTTGACAATTTTAATATGGCTGTTCTCAGGAAGTATAATATCAAGTGTACGAGACATCAATACGCCGCTAAAACAGCATAGAAGAACATTTTCCCTACGAATATCGCTCGAATCACAACCAAATCAAGGCATCCAAAAACCAGAAAAGCATATGTTGACATGAATCATACACACAATAGGAAACAATGACAATGTCAAGAAATCTCAGAAGCCGAGCTCAAGAAATCGCCCCCAAACTTCCTGCAAATTTCATAATATGTCAGCGGCTGCGGGTTTATAGAAGGGAGGATTAGGGTTTCGAACAATTGTGGGATATTTGATTTCGGGCTTGGCCCTCAGATCCAGAGTAGCTTCAAAAGTAGTTCGGGAGACTGGTGGGCTTTAAGTTGGGCTTTGAGTTTATCATCGTAATTTGAATTTTTTTTTCTGATTATTTTACTCATAATAAGGAGTTTCTAATTTCTTTTTTAATTTCTATATTTCATTCATTTCTACCAGAGTCGAGAAATTGCTGAAAATAACTTGATTAGGATAAAAATAATAAATATTTTTACTACAATTTCCACTGTAAAAGTCGAAAAAAACCTCCAAAATTCTGTGCAAATATTAGTGTACACCTGTACATATTAGGAGACTGGGGACGCCATTATCATACTCATGCACACCCTGTATAAAGCTTTTTAACTTATACTTCGTCTGTTTTTTCTCATACCATACAACTCCAACCACATAGCTTCACCTCTACCGTACTCTTGACTGGAGACGAGGATTATGGGAGTGAATAACAGCAGCTGCAATTGCAAAAGACTGTAAACTTGATAGTGTTGATTGGAAATGGATATCATACAAGCCCTCTTGGACATTCACCATCTTCAGCACGGGTGAATCTTGTTTTGAGCCCTGCAGATGTTAGCAAAGAGGTTTGGTTATCGGAGGTTTGTCAAATAGATGATTCAAAGAGGAGTTAAAATGATGAGTAGGAGTAGAGTACCTGTATAGAAAAATGGACTGGATTGTGTCCCCCTAAACAATCTTCCGAGGGTGAAGAATCTGTGCTGCTATACCTAGGTACGAGGATTGTTAGCGGACATCCGATATCCCAGCCCCCACAGTCGCAGCTGCCACCAGAGATCCACCGCTCGGTTAGGCTTGATGGGCCACCAGCTCTGGTTTTGGGGCCACCGTGTAGAGCAGCAGGAATCAGAATGTTCATGCTTGTCAAGCACTCATTGTTATTTTGGGTCTTCTGAGAAGATTCATGCTTCTCGACTGATGCATCATTTTTTGATTTCTTGAGGAACTTGAGTCCCCAGCCTCCAAGATCAGCCTGCTTAGAATAGGATCGTATTTCCTTTACGATGATGGCAGCAACCTCGAGACTCGGTATGTGAGATTTTCCATCGCCAGCATCAGCAGGTTGAGCAGGAGGATCAAAAATTTCTTCAGCTGGCTCCAAAAGAGTCTCTTCGGATATGGTGCTTAGGCCCCAAGTTCTGGAAAGAGATCCATGTTTAGAAGACTGGCGTAGCCTGAAAACACTCGCCACCTTTCGTATGAATCTCTTATTCTTCTTATGGATGTGGTTTGAGTTTGGCTCCTCCTTGTAGTCTTCACTTGAAACAGAGAGAATGAACTGAGTTTCTGCAACTTCTTTGTTACTCAAACACGATGTGATTGTCTTAGACACTCGCATTGTGGCAATACTTTCCAACTCTTGGATAACAAGCTCTCCCTTCACTTGTTTTCCAGCATAGAAAGTATAAACATAATCCGGAGCTTTATCATCCAAAGATTCCACCTTTACTGCATTTGACATGTAAACCTCCCTCTTATCATCAACACTGAAAACATGGTAAGGGAGCCCATCTTTCCATGTACATTGCAGTGTTCCTTGGAATGAAGTGGTGGAAGACGAGGAAGGAAACTTGTTAGGAGAACCGGAACTCGAGCTTGAAACAAAACCAACATGCCCAGGTGCACAAATAGATTTATGATTGGTAACTACCGCCTCGTTTTGAGGCTTATGAGATAAGGAATAGCTGACTTGGGGTAGAAAACCAGAGAAAGCATTATGAACCGGCTCACTGATATCATGTAAACCTGTTAGTCCGTATTTGGTGTGGAAGTCTGTGGAGCCTAACTGTTTAAGTAACGATCTAGTAAACATGTTTACCATGTTCTGGCTGCCACTACCACGGACAGTACTGATGTTCCAATCACTAATGATCACATCAGCACCAGCAACCAGAGGATATTCGATGAATAATCTTGTCATATCATGTGAACCTCTTATTTTGCTTTGTGTTAAGCTACTCAAGTCATCAGGCAAAGTATGCACTTTTGAGGAAAAGTGCCAAGTTGAAGCTCTTGCCGCACAACAATGAATCAATTCAATGAAATGAAGAAGATACTTTTCATCATATGTTGTAATATGCTTAGGAATACTTGGAAAGAGATAATGCTCCAGGTTGCCTGAATTGACTCTTGATCTTTGCACATTTGATATCAGAATCTTCTCAGGGCCTGATTTTCTTTTGCAACTAGAAACAAGAATTTCTCCTTTAGATTCCTGGCTTCCAATAGAATATTCAACTGCAATTTTTTCTTTGCTCCCATCTTTCTTTAAGTTCATACTTTAGAAGTCTATTTCCCAGTTCACGCAGGTTGTTGAAGTACTTTTCACTTCAGGCTACTTCCTCGAAAACTTATCAAGGTGAAGAAATTTAATGTTGTTGTTGAGTTACCGGCCTGGCTTTGATACCTGAAATATCCGTGAACTAAAAGAGAAGTTAGTGAATGTTGGTATAAAGGGCAGGAGAAAGAAATCAGATAAGTAAATAGTATCATCATTGAAAGCCGTTAAAGCAATGTACAAGAGTAAGACTGTCTACATCTGACCCACATATCCCAACCTGGTTGGAAATATACTATGTATTTTGTTGTTGTAATTGAAAGCCGTCGCGTAAATGCTCTACTATATATTTTCAGTGTAGTTCATTCAAAGATTGCAGCAGTCAATTGCCAATGCATCAGAAAGAACTAGTATCATCCAATTAACCAACTGAATGAAAAGTATCACCAACATCATATGCACAATCAAAACTAAGAACCGATGAATGCGCTTCAAGAAGAGAACTTCCCCAGACTATATGAAGAACAAAGAACATAAGAAATTTTGGGTTGGTTTTACAAGTGAGAACATGAAAAGGTAGGCGCAAGTATCACGCAAATCAATTTCATGTGCATAAAGCTATGAGTTATGACAGTCTTTCCAACACAGAAGACAAGGTGGAGAAATTAGATTCAAGATACATAAAAAATACATAATTCCAGTTGAAATCACATAACGGGAGTTGCAAACTCTTACAACGTACATGAAAATAATCTCGCGACTGATCCACATCAAGCAAGTGATGCAACCAGTAATATGTATCTCCGCATTAGAAGGACTTGGTATTCAACGAACAATTTGGTTCTAATGAAACCAATATAGGGAAACGCCAAGGCCAGTTAAAGAGACCTCTTGGATATCAATTGTACAGAAAGCCGTGAAACCAGAAATTAAGTGGAAATTGAAGGGGGAAAAAGGCATGCTTTAACCGAAAGCGAACAATCTAGAGAAGAACACATGGGATTGCACAAAAAAGATAACTTTACCAACTTCGCCGTGTAAGAGCTCAAGCTGTCATCTTGACCCCTCCAATCCATTCAACTGGCCACTAGAATCACTGATTTAACAAAAACCAGTTCCCATTCCTTGAAAAGAAGGTCGAGCAGCAAATTCCCAGACAACCCACATAGACATAAGCAAGAAACGGAAAAAGAGGAAGCTTTTTGTCGAGAATGAAGAAAACTTTAACGGAAATAATGGCTATTCATTGGCGTAAGCCACGTTTCTTTTTGGAAAATCTGCATGGTAGGTCCCATTGGCCAAAAACACTTGCATCTCCATGGTCTGAACTGAACCCAACAATTGACGCGTGTTCCTGCGGATATTTATCTATAAAACTCAAAAATCTCAACTTTTTAATTACAAAAAGACTCGAGAATTTTGTGAATCTAGCTCTCTCTTTCTATGAACTGGTATGCACAATACGCACAGCCGCATAGGAGCCATAGCCCATATGCGGAACTGCTCACAGCCCACCGCAATTATTGATCACACTACAATAATTGCTGAGATCTCAGAGGGGTGTGTTATAGTGATCACATAAAGGCGAAATGGATGAGGATTTAATGAATGAATTCTTTTCCAGGATAAAAGTGTGATTTAATGTTATCATGAATGGTGTCGGATGTAAGGAGCCTTGGGTTTGTCGGCATTTAAATTTTTGTTTTGTGGAGTTTGTAGTTTTGGAACTTGGAAAATGCTATAGTGCACGAACGTTACTCAATACGAACGCACGAAATAGGGCAAATGGCCATTTTACCCCTGTATTAAACAGGGGTGCTGTATTTAATACAGGGACAAAAAGGTCATTTGTCCCTATTTCGTGCATTTCGTGCGGTGCATATTCGTGAGCTATACAATGGAACATTGCACATGAATCATTCCGTGAGGATGAATAAAGACAACGGAAACTATAGACCAAAAGTTGGTGCAACATTTTTTTAGGTAGAGGCAGCTATAGGATTTGACTGGGGGGTGAGACCAGTGGCGGAGGATGGTCCGCGGGGTCATGATTCCCAACTTTTAAAAAAAAAATATATGTTGAGTTTCTTAAAAAATAAAATAAAAAATATCTATTTTTACATGCATTTTTTTTAAATAATTTATAATCCCAAAAAAAAAAAATTGGGGGGGTCCTCCTGAATTTATATTTATTGCTTCGTCCCAAAACAAGGAACACATTTCCGGTGACAATTCATATATTTTGAGGGTAAGATATACATGAGAATTTCTCTTGCAACATCTTGATCAATAATAACTTTTTTTAAGGATTTAAGACTATTCACAATATTAGTTAATCTTGTAAAAATAGCGGAAATATATTCACTTGAGTCCATATTGAAGAGTTCATAGTTGTTGTTTTTATAGGTAAATATTAGAATTAAAATGGCCTAGTGCCCAATTACAAAATACAAATAAGTTTTGGACTAGACCCAACAAATACCACTGCAGATTTTTGAAATGGGCCCTGGGCCCAATTGTGCTACAATAGTAGAAAACGGATTATGAGATTATGAGTCGGCTCGGACTGATTTCCGGCCCTATCACCTAGGCCCAATCTTTGGTCAAAATGCCTCAAGAAGACAAGTCTTCTCAGGCAGCAAAAAATCTCGAGACTTGCAGTGTGACACGACGGATGTGTTGTCGTGTCACTGATAGATGGCGCACGTGGGGCGCGTCACGGGAGGGACGCGTCGAATGAAGCTGGCCGGAGAGCAGCCGCGGCGGCGCACGTGCAAAAAAGCAGCCAGCATCTGACAGGGAACAGCTAGACAAGGCTGCCGGGATCTGATCGAAAGAGTTCATAGTTGTTGGTGAGCATGTTTAGCTTTTTTTCTCTAACTAGATTTATATCTTCATGTGTTACTTTCTAACTTATCCCAATTTTTTTTAATTATAGTGCAATGTGATACTCTATTAAATTCAGTTGGACATATAGCACATTGAACAATATTTATGGCTCAAAGACATTATCTTAAGTCATGTTCATCTCATGTTTCCCCGGGTTTCAGCTTTCCATCTTTATACTTGGAAATCTAGGATAAGTTGAATGATTTTTCCTATTGATTGAACATAAATCATCATCCTATATTTTCAATAGATATAATTGGTGTAGCCCAATTTCTCCCATCAAAATCAAGCCCAACCCTCCAGCAACTAATGGGAAAAGGGGCCCAAGAAGGAAGAAATAGCCCACCCACAGCAAATGTCAATTAAAGTCAAAAAGAGAAAATCGTTGAATTATCGAGGAAGGAATCCATGGCTATTGGCTTAGGAGTTTGTAAGAAGAACATGTCATCCCACCACTGAGAATATGACAAGTGTGGAAAAATGATCCATTTCTCTCCTATAAATTGAAGACGAAATCATGAAGTAAGAGAGGCCAAATCCGTAGGTAGAAGCCAAAGGACGGGAGACGAGAAAGAAAGATCCGAAAGCAGGAAAAGAAATGCTGAAGAATCGAGAATTCAAGATCTCTGTTCTTAGGAAAAGAGGGGTTGCAACCCCCAATCTCTCCAAGATCTCTGTTCTTAGGAAAAGGGGCTGCGACCCCCAATTTCATGCCTGTTCTTAGGAAAAGAATTTCCTATAAATGAAATACCTTGACAGGTTGAAATCTAACCATACCAAATTGGCGCCGTATGTGGGAAACTGTACAAAAAGCTGCAAAAAGAATGGAGAAGGCACTAACAGTTCCCAATCTACAATGGATCTTCCGCAAGTTTCCCCGCCCCACACGGCGGTGCTCAACCCCATGATGGCATTATGAGGCTGGATTCGCCTTCGGGTGGCCCAACTTTGCTGAGACAGGTTCAAATTCTCATTCTCATTAAAAATCAAGGTCCAATTTATCTACAGAATATTCCTCTATGACGCGACCAAACTCCGTTCAACCTCTTCCGACCGAACAAATCAACCAGAAAGGCCGTAATCATCGTTTTCAAGGCTCAGCTCGGGTGCTACGAGGAATTTCAGATCATCGATCGTTCAATTCTCCGAAAATTCTCAATGTCATCTACGAAACTGTGCTTCTTCTCCGTGATGGAGAAAGAGCCCGCGGCGATGCAACCTGGAAGAAAGATTATTTGGGGTGGCATGGACAAGATTCCCAATCCCCTCGCCTCCGAGTTAAATGGGAAGCGACAGGTAGATGAAGTTATCAACAAATGTACAGTTATGCAGAATCTACGTGCAGCTATTACTGGTTACTGCAGTAGCATTCAATGTCAAATTGGTGGGGGAAGAGATGTCTTGCTTAGAGAGACAGTGGAAGGATGCTTCTGAAGCAAAAGGAGATTCTTCGTCAGTTTAGTGCAAAATGAACAACTGGTATTTGTTGGAGCCTTGGGGGCAAATTCACATTGTTTTTGGCTATCATTAAACAGATGACAGAAGAAAACATGTGGCTGAATGAAACTGCGGTAGTAATTCCTAAGAATTCTTGGTCAATCGACCCATTTGGATATTCATATCTTCTTGTTATATGGGTTTCGAGAACATGCTTATACAAAGAACACATTTTGAGTTGAAGAAGGAGTTGACATTGAATAAGAAGAAGGAGTTGACATTGAATAAGAATTCGGAGTATGTTTGGAGACAGCTGTGATGCTTATGGAACAACTGATATCTTTGTTCACATGATACCATTTTATTCTTACAATGTTCCACACACTTATGGGCCAGGGCCTGCTACTGGTTGTCAGTTTGATTTCAGTAGAATGCCTGGATTCATTTATGAGCATTGTCCCTGGGAGAACATCCTGTAGAGACTGACCAAGAAAATGTGAAGGAGAGGGCCCTTAAATTATTTGATCAATATCGGAAGAAATCAACTCTATACCAAACAAATACACTCCTTGTTCCCTTCGGTGATGATTCTCGCTACATAGGCATCGATGAAGCCGAAACTAAGTTCAGGATTTACCAATTGTTGTTTGATAACACTAATTCTGATTCGAGCTTGCATGTTGAAGCTCGTTTTGGTATTTTAGATGACTATTTTCGTTCCCTACGACATAAGAAATTATTCACATAGCGGCGAGATTGGTTCTGGACACTGCTATACGGTGCAATGTACAGCAAAGGATCACGTGGTTGAAGACTTTGGGATGCAAATGCATTTAGCTTTGCAGGATCTGCCAATTTTTATGTCCAAAGCTGTTGAATTTTTGCTAGGAATCACCATGACAAGAATGATCAGAATCCAGCTAATTTTGAACCTGCACAAACATCATCTTGATGATTTTTTAGCTTCCAGATAATGACATTTTGCAGAGCAACTTTGTGGATCATCATATCAATTCAAGAGAGCAAATCACCCTTCAAGATATAATGGGGGGTGCAAGTTACTCCACATCAAAGTTTGGCTTGGATGAGAGATTTGGTGATGATGATACTTCTAGGCTGGATCTGGATGAGGAACTCTTTTTTATAGGACATTCGAACAGCAATCCTCAGGCTTCTGTTGTATCAATTGCCCATGTGAAGATAGGTGAGCTCTCCAAAATTGCAGCTGTCAATTGAGGAACCATGGCTGTTGGGATTGATAACCATGATGATCTAGTGAACTACGCGCAGGCTCCATGTTTTCGTGGACTAGTAGAAGAACCAGACTTATGTAAGGTTTCTGCTTGCAATGACCATCTAAAGTCTGAGTACCATTAGTGGAATCTTCTATGACAGAAAATGCAAAAGAAAATGCCAATGAAGGTAGATGCGAGGTTGATTGGTATTCTTGTGATAATTCAAATCTTGATGCCACAACTGTGCTGCCAAGTAAGGAAAATGGCCATAAACATTAGGGAGATTCTCTTCTGGAAGCTAAAATGGAACATGCTCCTAGGGAGGATATTTCATTGGAGTCTAATCCTGCTTCTGTTTTATTAGACCATGTTGAACTCCTTATCCACACATCTGATGTTCCACGAAGAAGGTTTACCAAAAAAATAAATAAATCTGTCAACAAAGATGATGACTCGTCTCTTGTAGACAAGCGCTTTGATGATAAGTAGGCTTGGAGATTTCTGGTGTTACTATCTCTTGCCAACAAGTTTCTGTAGGCGCTTCAGCTAACGACCAAGGGCCGCATGGTATTGAAGTTTCTACCAGTGATGAAATATCAATTGATCAGGAGAAATTTGGTGCTGATATATCACACATAAATTTCTCCTGATAAAAAAAAATCCATTCCACACGATACTGATACTGAGTGCCATGAACCTATGATTTCTATTCCGTTGAACTAAATGTGAGTGTCAATGAAAAGGTGGAGCCTACTGGAACTTCGTTCCTTATACCTTAAAATTCCACTATTGAACAGACTGATATGACAGCTCCTGGATGTAGCATGCCACCTGATATTTATCTATAGTTTGATGCTGCAGTCTTGGAATCTAGGGGAAAGGAAGAAACTGCTAGGCTCGGTGAAGTGGGCAGCATAACTGAGAATACCGGATAAATCTTGAAGGAAAATCATGGACACACAAGACATCTGCCGTATTAGAAAGAAAACTCTATGTACGCCCCCGCCCTGAAATTTCAATGATCGAGAAACAATATTTGGAAGATGAAATTTTTCTGGAGCCAATCTTTAGTGGTATGGTACAAAATTGTTATCTTTACACAGTCAAATGCGTGATTTGAGTGGAATCATTTTGTGCAAGAACAACATGGATGGTGACTCTGCTGAAATCACGATGAATCCAATATTATCTTCTGAAAATGATGAAAAGGGGCATTCTGTTGGAACTGTTAATGAACCAAGATCAGCATGACAACATGTCAAACATGCTGACTCTTTCTCATCTGCTGGTACGGCTCAGAATACTGAAAAAGGTGAGACCCAAGACACAGAAAATATTTACAAGGAGCTTAAACTATAAACATGGTGGGGAATGGATAACCAATGAGCTTTTGTCAGAAACAGATCAAGAGTTGGCTGAGGCTTTGGGAAGCCATCTTCTCAGCAATAATAGAATTCATGAAGTAGAGCTGATCACCGACTCTTATGTTAGTAAAGAGCTGACCAATCCTACTGACAATAAACAGGCTATTCTTTTAGAACAGGATCTTCTGCTGGAGGCAACTGGAGTAGAGGTCAATCACAGAAATGACTATGACGAAAATTCTTCTTTCATAAGCGAGACTAGTGATATAAAAACTTCAGTGCATATGGATCTAGTGATCCCAAACTGATAGAAAGAAAGATGCTACCTTTGAGTTTGATTCCTCTCTGAGGGATGTTGACAATGTTCAAGCCATCACTGCTGATGAACTGGAAGGAACGGATGGAGATATTAATGCTATTTTTGAAACTGAGCCTATTATAGTGGATGATCTTCAGTCAGATGTAGACTGTGATGGTACTGCTCTTGAGTTACTGTCAAACAGTAAAAACAGAGAGCTCGAGTATAATGAGCATAGAGAAATCCATAGTGTTTTATCGGGACAAGATACCTGTGCAGGAGAATTACTATCAAATACCCTCTCTTGCTTGTTTGCAAGGCTCAAAGGTGAACGGTTTTCTGTCCATACCAGGCAGTCCTTAGGGTTGCAAACTTATGAGATGGATGGTCAAAAATCATGCTTGGTCGTCAACTAGTGAGGGATCATGGGTGTAGTCTGGGTCAAAGCGTAATGGATAACCATCGTATGAATGTGCTTTTCCACATGACAGTGGAGTTGATAATATCTGCGTAGCCACCACACAGATCCCTCTCTCCTTTGGCAAATTCCTTGTCATGTGATTTGCATGTTGGGAACTTTAAGGTTCTTCGACCAGTGAAATTCTCTTAGCAGCCCCCTGGAGAGCCCCGATTTACTCTCATTCAGCAAAAACGACACTGGGATTCTTCATATTGTCGAAAAGGCAGGATACAGTGTTCGATTATGGCTCATGAGGCTGTCAATCTGTTCGATATGTTCAAAGGAATCACTAAGCGCCATAACACGAAGCGCGCAAAAAGGCGTCCACCCTCCAGTGGATGCGCCAAAAAGACGTTCTCGCCATAACGCGAAACTCGCCAAGACGCTCTTGCTATAACGCAGGGCGCGCCAAGACGCCCTTGCCATAATGCAGGGTGCACCAAGACGCTCTTGCTATAATGTGAAGCGCGTAAAAAGACATCAGCCCTCGAGCGGATGCGCAAAAAGACGTTCTCGCAATAACGCGAAACGCGCCAAGACGTCCTTGCCATAACACAGGGCGCACCAAGACGCTCTTGCCATAATGCGAAGCGCGCAAAAAGACGTTTGCCTTCAAGCGGATGCGCCAAAAAGACGTTCTCGCAATTACGCGAAACGCGCCGAGACGCCCTTGCCATAACACAGGGCGCACCAAGACGCTCTCGCCATAATGCAAAGCGCGCAAAAAGACGTTCTCGCAATAACGCGAAACGCACCAAGACGCCCTTGTCATAACGCAAGGCGCACTAAGACGCCATTACCATAATGCAGGGCTCACCAAGATGCCCTCGCCATAATGCGAAATGCACCAAAAGACGTTTGCCCCTGTGCGGATGCGCCAAAAGGATGTTCTCACCTTAAATGCCAAGCGCACCCAAAAAGGGCATTCACTGAATGCAATCAGTCCGATCTTCATACTTTCTAAAAAGATTATCTAAAACAGGAAGTTAACAAAAAGTGAGTCAAACTGATAAAATCACTTATCTGCTCTAATATTTCTTGTTTTTCAACAGGAGTTATCAATGGCCGGGGGAAGAAAACCATTTACTCCTGCAATAAAAAATACATTAAAAAGCATATATTCTAAGGAAAGCACAGAAGCGTCCACCGGAAAGAGGCCAATTGGAGGATCAAAAACTGGAAAAAAATAGTCGAATTCTTTTCAAGAAATCAACTTTGGGCGGGGGAGTAAATGGTGTAGCCCAATTTCCCCATCAAAATCAAGCCCAACCCTCCAGCAACTAATGGAAAAAGGGACCCAAGAAGGAAGAAATAACCCAGCCCACAGCAAATGTCAATGGAAGTCAAAAAGAGAAAATCGTTGAATTATCGAGGAAGGAATCCATGGCTATTGGCTTAGAAGTTTGTAAGAAGAACATGTCATCCCACCACTAAGAATATGACAAGTGAAGAAAAATGATCCCTTTCTCTCCTATAAATAGAAGACGAAATCATGAAGTAGAGGAGGCCAAATTCGGAGGTAGAAGACAAGGGATGGGAGACGAGAAAAGATCTATGTTCTTCGGAAAAGAGGGGTTGCGACCCCCAATTTCATGCCTGTTCTTAGGAAAAGAATTCCCTATAAATGAAATATCCTGACAGGTTTAAATCTAACCATACCACATATCAACAATCCAGATAGTGACACCTCAAAATAGTCCGTTGGAGCAAACTATCGAGATAGTGAAAGGTAACGAAATATTCAATATTCAGGCCAGGGAAGAGCAGAATAGTCACTATGGGACGCGGTGGCGCAGGCCTCAAGTCTCCCCTTGGGGAAGGAAAGCAGAGACCAATCATCCGCATCCTCACCGGGACGAATGGCCGGACCTCGGCAAAGGATTGAAATAGCCGAATCGAGATAAAGGTGATACGTTTAGCCAGACCTTAATGCTGGGGGAGAACATTGTCGTGGTGGTCTCCTGTGGCTCCAACGGGCAAAAAACTGTAGTTGAGTGCACGGTCTCTAACAGTCAGCAGCGGAGGGGTGGCTTTTGACACAGTCAACGCAGAAGGTTCATTGGTACAGTACAAGATATGGATCACGTGACTAATCAGACTATTCCACAGATTCCGCCGCCTGTATTGTCAGCAAAGATTCTCCCAATAGAATTGGATTATGAACTCTGCGTGTTGCACTAGGAATGGTCCTGGTCCCATCGACCTTGCACCAGTCATCCCGAAAATTATGGAAAGGCACACTGGGAATATTGATAAGGCGAATTGCTAACGCCTGAAAATATGGGCCGCTTACAACACTGCTTGCTCGACAACATATACATATGGGCCTGTGGCCCAACAGCTTAAACTCAACTCAATTTATGGGGTCAATGGATCCAGGCAAGAGACAACCACCACTGGTCACCACCACCCTCTTATTCCGGTTGAAATTCGTGGGCAGAACCAGTATAGTGTGGGATATTTAGCGGATGTCCTGACCGATTTTATCCTTTGTTTGGGACACACATAGTAGTTATTCCACGACTCAAAGGATAATCTTTCGGATGGGGATAACTCGATTTTAACTCGATTTTTTCTGTCCAGAAATTTTGAAGGATTTGCGGCTACACGTCTTTATCCGCGATGGAGAAGGCTATTCCAGTATTAACCCAGTGACGCGCTCTGCCAAGAAGCTCCATGAACATTCACGGAAAATCCAAGATGCACAGGTAGCTTCAGCCACAGATGAGGCAAGAACAGCGGCCAAAAAGAATTAGAAAGAATCCGAGGAGATTTATGACCTTGCAATTGAACTGGGCATTTCGCCGAACCCTACTAAATCTGCCATCACGGGGTGCCTCAACAGATTGCAGGAAAGAGATGAGCAACAATATGGCAGGTTCACCAGCGCCAATTGAACAGAGCTGACTCTACCATAGGACACCATTTGTAATGATCATTATGTTTCGACCTAGGCGTACAAAGACCAGGCCGGTTCACAAGGGATCACTCTCTTTTGTAATGCTGCAAGCCAATTGGCTTTTCTTTTAATGAAAATTCAATCCCCCCCCCCTCTAACCAACATCACTGACTCTTTCATCTATTTAAATAATATGAAGTTATTTTTCTTTCGCTCTAATAGTACTTTTTAGCCAGGCACCATGATCCACTAAGATTTGGATAAAAATAAAAATTTACATGTATATTTATGTTTTTTTGTAATTAAAATTTTATTATAAGGACAAGTGTTCAAAATAGTTAGTTACATAATAGTAATGTAATAACTACGACCTAAGCCATCTATTAGATATGGGCGTGCTGGGCTGCCCGGCCCGGGTCAAGAAAACTAGTTTATATAAAATTTATAGTTTATATAAACTTTTTAGGGGTTATGATTTAGGGTTAAAAAATAAAATAATGTAATATGTTTGAGCTTAATTATAAATGTTAACATTTATAATTAAGTTGCCTACGTATCATTTATGTTTTTATACATAAATGGATTAAAGCTTACGTAGTTCTCTTACATTTCTTACCTATTGGACAACTGTTTAGTTGTCATAGTCGTCTTCATCTAATACTGGGCTCGTGCTGCTCGCGATGCCGTATTAGATTCCTGGGTATCGAATGGATCTTTTTCGTCCATTTGGTCATATTCTTGTGCTCTACGTGCAGCAACTAGCCAATCATGAATGCATGTCTGTTATTCCAAGTTGAGTGGATGAAGGTTTGTTCATCGGTCATCTAGAAGGTACCTTGATGCACTAAAACCTTGTTCTACAGCCACTGTAGAAACTGGACATGTTAGAATTTCTTTCATAATCATTGATAATACAGGAAAATCCCTTATTTTGCCCCTCCACCAAGAAAGAATATCAAAATCTCAATAGGACATGTAATCTTCATCTATCTGAGCAATCTCAAAGGTAGTCGCTAGATAAGTGTCAAGTTCCACGAAGGTGGAACTAGACGATGACCTAGGGCATTTAGATAAGCATTTCATTATGTTTTTCATTCTTCCTAACATTGATGATTTAGACCCCCCACTACTTGAGCCAGTTTCAGTCCGACGAGTTGGTATAGAAATGCCTAACTGGTTTTGATACTCTTCAACATTTTCGATTATAGAGTTATAATCGACAAGATACTCTCCGTCCGTGTCTCAAAAATCGCCATAATAGTCTTCTAAGGATTTTTTCAAACCTTCTAATTTTATTCGGGGGTCTAAAATGGTTGCAAAAAGATAAAGCATTGGTATATCTAAAAATATTTAGACCATTTTGTTGAAATACTATCTATAAGATGTACAAAATTGTCGTCTTCTATAAAATTAGCTAGAATGACTCATACGTTAACACAAATAGGCACAACAAGTTGACTAGTTGGTTTATATACATATGATAATAATTCAGTAGATTCATTAAAATATTTTAATAATTCTAAAATTTTTTCGACTTCTACCCAAGCATTAGTGTTTAAATATATATTTTGATACATATTGTTCATAAAATTAACTAATAATTCTTTATAAGCTACGATTTGTTGAAATAATGTATACGTTGAGTTCCAACGGGTAGACACGTCTAAAG
>JAOWBN010182866.1:0-16750 GCA_028565015.1 Pinguicula moranensis
ACTCTTCATTTTTTCAAAAAAAGTTCTTATAATCCAATTATAAGCATAAGAAGGTCTGCGCAAAACACCCCCTTAGTTGTTGTCACACTCACAGGAGGGAGTGTGTCTATGGGCGACTTGATAAGCTTAGAACAGTGCAAAGGGAAGGAGAAATAAATGAAAGAAGGGACTAGGAAAAAAAATCTTGTAGTATGACCCAGCAGCAATTGGTGTCAATTTGTTTTGTTGGCCGGGTTTGACATTGAAATGAAATGTAATAGAGATTAGAGAGAGAGAATGAAACTCATCTCCTCCATTTTTACATGATTCTGAAATGTGTTTTTTTTTACTTTTCTTTCCCATTAACTGAGATGTTACATATTTGGATAACATACATCGTATTCGTAACTACATTTTCGTGATCTTAATCAAGAATCATTTTAGTTCTCAATCAAGGTGGGCACCGATCAGCCATAGCCCATAGCCATTAGAAGATAGTAGCAAATGAAAGAGAAATCAGTTTAGGGGTTTCTCCTACAAAACAAAAAGATTTGTCGCCACTTTCAAATGCCAATCATTGAACATGGAAAACAATACTTTACGATTTCGGTAACTGTTCATGAGGTGATGAAGAAAAATGATGCAAGAGAAGAACTTGGTATGTATGTTGGGCCATGGCCATGGCCATGGCCATGTGAGTAGAAAGTTTTGCAAAAGTTGGTATCAAAAATTGACACTGTTTCAAATTTGAGAATTTTCTTGAATAGAGTGCTGAGGATTCAGTTCATGTTACTCCTTATTTTATTCACCGAATCCATTCATCTTTTTGCTGGAGAGAAGAAATCGGTGTCACGTCATCTCATCCTGTAGATTTCCATGCCCATCCCATCTAACTGATACTTTGATTAGGAGACTTGTAGATGAAACCCTGGACCACTGCATTTCCAATTTTCAGAGCTGTGAATTGTGATCTACCATTTCCAATTTTGATCAAACCCTAAAGCAAGACAAGAACAGGACTACTATTTTCTTTTTATTATTTTGTTTTCTTGTCCACAGTCCACACCAACCAAACCAATGAAAGAGAGTCTATGTGCGTGTGTTTCTTGGTGGTAGTGGCAACAAAGCTTGGCAGTTTCGCCCGACCCGTCACGTTCCGGGCTGAGGAGGGACACGTGGCATCCTTCTACTGGCGATACGTGGGGGTGCTGCGGACCACTTTTTTATCGATTAATTATTCTCTTCCAAATGGATCGATTTGGATTTTCAAATTCTCCGGCTCAGGCCCCACTCAAGAGATTTTGTTAAATGATGCAGAATTTAAGACTAGGGAAAAATAAACAATTAAAAATAATATTAACTAGGGAAAAATAATAATTCTAGTATGATAAGTTAGCCGCGCAGTTGTATTTTAGTCCCATAAGCTATAAATTAATAATTTAGTCCCAAAACTTCAAAATGTATAATTTTAACCAACTCAAATTTGAAGTTGGTTAACATGCAATACGAGGTAAATTCATTTTTAATAAACAAATGCAATGGATTTGCATTTGTTTATTTCAGAAAGATAGTTAAAAAACACCATCATGAAAATCTTTATTGGAGAAATCGAGTTGAGGAGGTTTTCAACGACGAATACTCGGGGCTACCGTTGTTGATTCCGGTCAAAATGTTGTCCTTGTAGAAAATCTTAAGAGTTCAAAAATCATGCATTTGTTAATTTAGTAAAGATGGCAAGGATGGTAATTTTAATATTTTTTATTTCATTTTTATATGGTTTTTTGATAATTTTTGTTATTAACTGAATTTAACTACTATTGTTAGGAAAGCTTTGTACATACATATCCTTATATATTTATTCCGTATGTGTGAGATTTATTGGTAAGAGCATAGTTGACATATTATGTGATTAAGGTAACGCATGAGAAAGTTCAAGTTAGTTTGTAATTAGGGTTTGTAGCTTAGGGAGCAAGTTGTGCCGTAGCCTCATTAATGAAACTTGAGAAAATTATGCCTGTTCTTCAATTTTACATGAAGTAGTGAACTATTATGAAAAATTGTGCATGTTCTCCAATTGTGCCGTTTTCAGGAAAGGAAGTCATGAACTATTTTGGAAAATTGAAGACTATGAGGGACAAGCTCTTGAATTATAAGCCATTACTCACATACCCATATGACAAAGAGGGTAGAAAATGCGATGAGGCTGAGAAAGTTCATCAATTCCTCATGGGACTCGATGATCATGCTTTTGGAACTGTTCGATTGAACATCTTGAGCATGGATCCATCGCCGAATCTAACTCCCTGATCATTCAAGAAGAAAAATTAAAATCCATCACTCACCACTATGATGGGGAAGCAACTGAAGCTGTGGCTTTCGCTGTACAATCAAGGCAAACAAATTTTTTGATGCGATCACTGTGAGCGAAAGGGAAATGAACGAGCAACATGTTATGAATTGAATGGTTATCTTGATTCGAATTCTAGAGGGCGAGGGCGAAGACGGAATTCTCGTGGATGTTGTGGCAGCAATTCACGTGGAAGAAGAGGTGCTAATCGCGACAATCGTAGCCATCAGGCCAACTCTGCCAATGTTGGAGGAGGATTGAATGAAGGAAAATCTAATGGCGGCGTGAATGGTGACTCATAAACAACCTTCCCTGTTCTTACCACCAAGTAATGGGAGATGGTTCTCCACTCCATTGCAATCCATAAATCCGCATCTGGAGGTACAAAGTTATCTCATACGTTATATGATGGGTTGTTGGATACAGGTGCCTCTCAGCATATGACTGGGCTTTGTCATATGCTAGATCGATTGATGAGTATTTGCATTGTCATGTGAATATGCCTTATGGCATTTGCAATATCGCCTATAAGAAAGGAAACATTCATCTTGATTGAAATATACATCTGGATGATGGATTACTTGTTCTAGACATGATTGTTCACTTATTTCTGTTTCTCTACTTATGAAACATTTAAAATGTGTAACCTCATTTTCTAATGAGTTGTGTGTGATACAAGACCGAACTACAAGGACTTTGAATGGCGCGAGGAAGCACAGTGACTGGGTATATTACTTGAAGGGATTGAATCCAATTCGAGCTTGTGCAACCATCAACCGACAAAATTTGTAGCATTGACGTCTTGGTCATCCAGCTGCTAGAGTACTGCAATCTATTTCAGAAATTTCTAGTTCATGTAATAAGAAACCTTGTGACATTTGTTTGTGCGCTAAGCAAACTAGAGATATTTTTCCACAGAGTTTGAGTAACGTTGCTTCTATTTTTGAGTTAGTTCCATTTGACACTTGGGGGCCATATCGTGAGAAATCTTCATGTGGAGCACACTATTTCCTTACTATTGTTGATGATTATTTAGGAGTTGTGTGGATTTATTTGCTTGTTGAAAAGAGTTAAGTTAGGTCTATTTTTTTTGTTATTTTGCACTATGATATTTCGCCAATTTGGCGTGCATGTGAAGATGGTACAGAGTGATAATTCGGTATTCGATCATATTTTGAAACTCGGAATTATTCATAGAACTTATGTTGTGCATACACCTCAACATAATAGAAGAGTGGAGAGAAAACATTGACATATCTTAAATTTGGCATGATCTCTCAAATTTCAAGTTGGACTTCCTTTTCAATTTTGGGGTGAGTGGGTGCTTACAACAGTTTATCTTATAAATAGGACACCATCAGCCATCTCGGTTGTTAGATGACAAGACACCTTATGAATTGCTCTTTGGGAGATCTCTAGAATATCATATTCTTGAGTCTTAGGCTGTTTATGCTATGCATATGTGCCATCATAGCCCAAGGGCAAATTTGCTCTTACTCCTAGAAGTAGACGTTGCATAGTTGTGCGGTATCCATATGGTAAAAAATAATATCGTGTATATGATTTTGAGGCAAAGGAGTACTTCATCACTAGGGATGTAAATGTTAGAATAGGAAACAAATAATTAGGGACAATAATTGTAAGTTACCTTATTTATAAATGGTAAGATCAATCACAAGATCTTACCATATAGGTCCCTAGAGTAGGCCTATAAACTCCCTCTTCCAAGATTGTAAGAAAAACAAGAAAGAAAATACAATTCATACAATTCATACGCTATTTTAGTTCTGCGATCAGTAAAGATTAAATACCAATTCCGTTCACTATCGCAACCAGGGGGAGCAACGACATGAACAAAAATGCAGGCGGTCATGTTGCATGTGTGCATGAGGATTCATGCATGTTGGCAAAAAAATCTGCCGTCAAAGTTGAGCCGAAATTGGTGTATCCACGACCAGAAAAGTCAGCACTTCAAATTGGAGATGAACGAGCTGAGATGAATTTAAATCGGCCCAATAGTCTTGTGATAATATTAATTGGTGATGGGTCGTCGACTGCTACTTCTCCAGGTCTAATCGCTGAAGCTTCTTCAATTGGGCCAGTAATTTTTGATTCCTCTAACCCACAAGATTTATCTACGGATAGTTTGTCAAACCGCTCTGCTATGCATGAGCACACATTTTCAGAGAGAAAATTGTATTGGAAACCGCTCGCCATCGAAAACTATGGCTGAAAAATTGATGTAGTACCTATTAAGGAACTTGGGTGAGGAAAATGTCTCAAGCAGCCGTCTGTTCGACAGAAATATCATGTTATCAACTCAGTTTGCTCATGTAATAGACCCTCAGTTGCACCTGCACCGGCCTCGTCACTGTCCTCACGTACAAAATTTCCCATCAGGAATTATGTTCCAAACAACCGTTTTCTAGTTGCCATGCTCATTTCTTAGCCGCAATCATAGCAAGTGTGAAACCCCGAGGGCTTAAAGAAGGTGTCACCTCCTCGGTTTGGTGTGATGAAAATGGCACTTGAGACTAGAGCTGTGCGGTCCAGTTTGCCCAGTCTGGACCGCTCGTAACCACCGGTTAGCAGTTTTGGGTTTCCCAGAACCGCTCCCGAATTTCCCAGGGCCGTTTTAACCAGGCCGGCCATCCAGTTCGCGGTTGGAACTTCGGCCCGATTACCCGGTTGGTTCCTTCAGGTTCCGGTACGGTTCTAACATGGTTGAACATTCTGTTCAGGTTTAATTTATTTTTATATATTTTTTAATATTTATTTAAAAATAAAATTTGGTTACTTAAAATGTTTTTTTATATAAATTTTTAAGTTTATGAATTTAGTTTATAAGTTATATAAAGTTTAGTTATATAAAGTTATAAATTATAATTGTATAAAAAAGTTTATAAATTATATAAAGATTATAAGTTATATAAATTTTATAAGTTATATAGAGTTTATAAGTTATATAAGTTTATAAAAATTTATATAAATTTTATAAGTTTATATAAAATTTATATAAATTTTATAAGTTTATATAAAATTTATAAGTTATATAAAGTTTATAAAATTATATAAAGTTTATAAGTTATATAAGTTTATAAATTATATAAGTTTATAAGTTATATAAGTTTATGCCACGTTTAAATAAAATTTTATTGGCTTAACATTACTATTTTTACAAAATTCAAACAAATCTTTTATTACTTTAGATTGCCAAAAATTTTATTGTATGTTTAATGGGGTTTACACTTATATCTATACATTTAAGAACATTTTGTCCACATATATTAATAATATAACAAATAAAGCGAATATGAAAAAAAACAACCACCAAAATAAGAATCAAATAATGCCTTTAAATCATATATACAAGCATCATTGTTAGGCATTATCAAAATAAACACTATATATATGATGTTGTAGATTATATTGTTTTAAAATCCACATAATAATAGTACTTATATTTTGTGCAGTGTGTGCATCATCAAACATCTTGTGCTCTAATATTTATTTTGTATTTTTCACTCATTATCTATCCAGTGACAAGTAAGTCCCATATAACTAAAATTTTGCCAAAGATCTGACCATATATCACTATATATAGAAATTTTATGGTCCATAATATGAAAAAACTCTACATAAATTAATTTTTCTATTCTTAAAAGATTTTGCAATATCGTTAGTGTGTGATTTACGTGAAAATCTACTAAATGCGGAATTTAAACATGTACGCGAATAATTTTCTAAATTTAAACTTTCAGCAAATCTAAATGAAGGTCTTCCGAATAAGTTAAATCTACTAGGTCTTCCGAATAAGTTAAATCTACTAGGTCTTCCCTATTTCTATTTTGATTAAACCGAAATAAATTACTAGTAGAAGACGTATCTGCATCTCCATCTCCATCTCCATCTCTACTGGCAATAGAAGCCCAACTACTCGACAGTTGGGCTTATTCATTATATGTCTCGCAAATGAGCTGTAACCCCCACTTTAAAAAAACATATTAAATTTAAAAAAAAGATGAAAAATCAAAATTTAAAATAATCAAAATTTAAAAAAATATTCTAATTTAAAAAACAAAATTTAAATAAATATTCAAAGTTTAAAAAAAATCGAAATCTAAAAATTAAATTTCAAAAACTAAAAATTTAAATCGTACCTTTTTTGAAGTGAATGTTCTTTTGACATAACCGACATTTCACCCTGAAAAATTCGGGTCCTCTTTCCAGATTTGGAATTTTGTCAAACAATTCCATAAAAATTTCAAGAGTTGCTCATTTTCTCCACATGCCGCTCTTGAGTTTGAGATACCGGAGGATGAAGGGGTGGACGACTACCACGGCCACGAGAAGAGATGGTGTTACCGCCTCCGGAACCGGTAGTGGTGTGTTCGACTTGCACAACTCAAAACTAAGATCAATTAAATTTTCAAATCAATATCAACGTCGAAATCTAGGGATGTATAAGTAAGAATTCTCCTCAACGACATTATTGTGGTAGAAAAATAAAGTTGAAATACAAAATTGCTAAAGAAAATGTACCAGAATGAAAATTTTAAATAGAGCGAATAGTTGAGAATAGATGGAAAAAAAGATTAGAGATTGGTGTGAATAAAATGAAGGGGGCGGAGGGGTATTTATAGGTATAGAAAAATTTCCAAAAAAAATCAAAAATTGCCGTGAGGCAAGCCATGCGCGGGCCAACAGTAAGTTTTCAAAAAAGTATTTTATTATTATTTTTCATTTCCTTTTATTAAAATAATAACATTTTATTATTTTTGTATTTTTTTAATTAGAATTCTAATATTTTATTATTATTTTCTCAATAAATAAATTAAATATCAAAATAATTACTTTTACCGGTTTTTACTCGATGGACCACAGGTTTGGTCTAACTATTTTATTTTAATTTTTTTAAAATTTGGCAACACCCGCCGGGTCGGTTAGAACGGTCGACCCCGGTTGCTGGCCGCCGAAAACTCAAATCAAGCCCAACCCGGCTAACTTGCGGGCCATAAGCCCACCGACACACTGGCTCGCCAATCAAACCGGTCACGATTTTGTCCATGGGCCGGGCCGCTTATCTGGCCATTTTGCCCCGTCTACTTGGGACCTTGTCTCTTTACCTGCTAGAAAACAAACTTTTATTTGTAAGTGAGTGTATCGTGTGAAGTACAAATCAGATGGTAGTAGTGAACGACATAAAGCTCATCTTTTTGTGTTGGAAAATCGTAAAACAGAGGGACTTGATTTTCATGAAATATTCACTCTAGTGGCCAAGATGGTGACCGTTTGTACTCTTTTAGCAGTTGTTGCTGTGAAAAATTGGGAACTGCATCAAATGGGCACGCACAATTCCTTCTTGCATGGAGATATGGGTGTATATGAGTCTTCCACCGGGATTTTCCGCTGGGCCAAACAGAGTGTGTTAACTTCATAAATCATTATATGGATTGTGCCATGCTCCAAGGTGCTGGTTTGTTAATTGTAATTTGGGAATAACAAATCTGTTTATTTCATAATTGCTCATAGGGTTAAATACAGCACACCTAATAATATTACAAGTAAATCTCTAGTCTAGAATATGAATACCAACACTCCTCCTCAAAATAGACGAAAGATATCCATTAAGACCATATTGTTACCAAGTTTTTCTAGATCTAGGGATCTAAGACCTTTGGTCAGTGCATCAGCAACTTGCTCCTTGGTGGTTGTATGACTCTGCTCCAATAGTCCACTGTTCAACTTCTCTTTGATGAAGAACCTGTCGATTTTCACATGTTTGTTTCTATCATGTTGCACTGGATTGTTTTAATACTGATGGTTGACTTGTTGTCTCACCACAACTTCAACTGGGGCTCTGGGACTATCTTGAACTTCACAAGTATCGATCTCAACCAAATAACCTCTGCAACACTCAGAGCCATAGCTCTGTACTCTACCTCAGCTTAAGAACGGGCTATACTGGTTGTTTCTTACTCCTCCAAGAGACTAGATTGCCTCCTACAAACAATCAATATCCTGACGTGGACTTTTTGTCATCAGCACACCTAACCCAGTTTGAATCACAGTAACCCTCGCTGTTCAGATGTTCGTTCTTTCGAAAGATCAGTTCTTTCCCCGGTGTACTCTTCATGTATCCCAGTATCTGATACACGATATCCAAATGGCCCTATCTAGGGTCATATGTACCTGCTCACCACACTCACAACAAAGGATATATCAGGTCGGGTATGGTTCAGGTATATCAAACGACCTACTAGTCTCTGATATCACTCTCTGTCAACCGGTTCGCCTGCTTTTACACTCAGTTTCAATCTCTGGTCAATCAGCATCTTGGCAGGCTTGCATCCCAACATACATGTCTCCTGGAGTAGGTCTAAAACATACTTTCTTTGAGATATAACAATTCCCTTCGACATGCACGCCACCTCAATCCCAAGGAAGTACTTTAGATGCCCCAAATCTTTCACTTCAGACTCCTTGCCAAGTCTCACCTTCAACTTTGCAATCTCACTCTCATCATCACCAGTAATGATCATGCCATCCACATACACTGCCAAAATCATGGTATGACTCCAAACTTGCATTAAGAACACTGTATGATCAGTGTTGGTCTGCTGATAACCCATGCCAACCATAGCCTTTTTGAACCTATCAAACCAAGGTCGGGAGATTGTTTCAAACCATAAAGTAATTTTTCGAGCTTACAAACCTGGACAACTGTCTTACTGGTGTCAAACCCTGGAGGAATCTCCATGTACACTTTCTCCAACAGATCACCATGAAGAAATGCATTTTTACATCGAGCTGGTGCAACTTCCAGCCTTTGTTTGTTGCTATAGAGACCAGAGTCCTGACTGTGCTCATCTTCGCCACTAGTGCAAAAGTCTCATCGTTGTCAATCCCACAAACCGGACTATATCCCTTGGCTACAAGTTGTGCCTTGTATTCAACTCTGCCTTCCTAATTCTGCTTCACAGTGAACACCAACTTATATCCAACTGCCTTCTTACCAGGAGGTAGTGGCACAAGCCGCCAGATTTTGTTATTTGCAAGGGCCTCAAGCCCTTCTATCATGGCAGCTTTCCATCTTGAGTCTGTCTTAGCCACCTGTCAACACTTAGTAATAGAAACAATGTCCAAATATGCAATGAATACTCCATGTTGAGGAAATATATGTGAGTACAAAACATAATGGACAATATCATGAGGATGAACAATATCTCAATAAAAACCATATTTGTTAGGTGGAACCACTGCATTGTTGCAAGTGGTCCTCCTAACCAACTGGGGGATGGGAAGAATAATATTAGGGGAAGGAGTAACATCACTTGAAAGGTCTGATAAAGATGAAGGTACCGCCGGAGTCGAAGCAGGATAGGACATTGAGCGTGGAACATACGCAGGCGACTCAGGTAACTCTCTGGTTTCTTCTCTTCTATGCCACCAGATGGGGATGATGTCTCGTCCATACTAACTATGGACCCCTCAGACCTTGAATCAAATCCTCCTCAGTCTCCTCCTCTACTACCGGATCACTAACTGGCACGGGCTAGAAACATCTCCAACTCATACTATCACCGGCTTCCCCTATCACTACTACTCTCCCCCTTTCGCTGTATATCTCTTGGATCTAATCGAACAATGAGGATACTTCATGGGAGAAGTACAACTCATGCTCTCGGAATTTGACATCTGTGCTCACAAACAGTCTTCTCTCAAATGGATTCCAACAAACATATCCCTTATGAGTAGCAGAGTACCCCACAAAGATTCACTTCATAACCTTCAGATCCAACTTTCCTACCCCTGGTCCGTTGTTATGTACAAAGCACACACAATCAAAGATTCTCAAAGGAAGAATGTCTCCCTTTGAGCCTTTCCAAACCTGAAACGGGACCTTCCACTCTAGCATGCGCGAGGGCATCCTGTTGGTCAGAAAAGTGGCTGTCACAATTTCTTGTCCCCATAGATACTTTGGGACATTCATGGCAATCATCATATTGCGAGCAACCTCTAGAAAATGATGATTCTTTCTCTCTTCTGCTCCGGTGTGTATGTACATGTGGTTTGGTGTTGGATTCCCTGCAATAACAGATACTTTGCAAATGCTTTGTTGATGTACTATGTCCCATTGTCTGATCTCAGTGCCTTCATTGTCGTACTATTTTGTGTCTGAGCACTTTTGTGGAAATCATTGAAACGTGTAAACACTTCACTCTTAGTCTTCATCAGATACAACCAAGTAACCTGAGAATAACAGTCAATGAATGTCAGAAAGTATCGAACTCCATTGACTACTATTGTGGGACAGGGGCCCCATACATCAGAATGCACCAACTCAAAGGAACGTGAGCTCCTACTACCTGAGCTGACAGACGAGCTCGTAGTGTGCTTACCCAACTCCCAAGCATCACACAAAAGCTGGGCTCTAGTGACTTTCTCAAACAGGCGAGGATATAGGCGATTCAAGGTTGAGAATGAAGGGTGACCCAATTGTCTATGATAGAGTAACTCCTTCTCCGCACTCCTGCTGTTTCCAGATGTCTCAACTAAGGATGAAAGGGATGAATCCAATCCCTTTCGATCCAAGTACCACAAGCCATTGCGCCATGTCCCAATTCCCAGAATCCTGTCTGTCCTCTTCTCCCGAAAAATCACCTAAGGAATATCAAAGAAAATATTACATTTTAATTGGTGAATTATGGCATTAAGGGAAAGAAGGTTTACAGAGAAAGAAGGAGCATGTAAGACTTTGAACAAATTCAGAGTATTAGTACAACACATTATACCCTTACCACCCACTGATTGATCTATACCATCGACTGTCTTGAAACTCAACGAAATTATTAGAGAAGCCTAGGAACTGAACTCCCTATAAGCACCTGTCACGTGTCCAGAAGCCCTAGAGTTAATGATTCAGTCTGAAGATCTAAGAGTGGGAAAGGAGGCGAGGGCCTGAGTCTCATGTCCCACCCCTACTGCTTTCAACTTTCCCTCGAGAACCCTCGATCTTTCTCATCTGACATCAAGGTGGTGCTATAGTCTCTACGTCTACCATCTCTAGTACCAACTCTCCTTCCTCCATGATCAAAACCTCCATCTTCAAACAATCCTCTTCCACTCAAATCTCTCTCCCAACATAGCCCCGTGCAGAACTGCATCACGTGGCCTATCTATCCTCAATGGAAGCAGTTGTGAGTCTCTCTTTGTACAACATTGGGGTTAGTGATCTTAGTCGTGGCATTCGTTCCCTGTATAAGCAAACCTAAAACCTTCCAACCCTCGGGATTGAACTTACTCAAAGTCTCTAGTCCCTTATCCACTACATCCTCATAAGTGCTTGTCATCTCTCAAATACAACAATTCCACGATTCTTCCAATAATCAATGCAAAATCAACACATCCCCATCGCAACAAATCCACAATCACAATGCACAATCACTAATCCACATCTCAACACATCCATAATCACAATGCACCATCAACAATCAATCACAACAATAATTCACGAGTCACACAACACAATCCTCCACTCTCCAACACATCCACACAATAATCCACACGTCTAAAGTCTCAACACCCAACCATCAACACTCAATGTCCCAAAAATTTCACACAATGCCTAATTGGATCCCCAAGTTTAGGCAAATATCATCAATCCAAACAAAAAATCCACCATATTCATCAAAATACTAATATTCATCAAATGACACTGAATCAACAAAAACTGATATGGCAAATGCAAAGAACTACCAAAGGCAGAGATTCTATTTTTTTTCTCAACAAAGGTGGTGGCGGCGCACGAGCGGGCGGACAGCTACAGGTATCCCTCGGCCAGGCGAGTCCGACTGTGGTGGTCGTCGAAGTAGGCGACGACGGATGCGCCAAGAAATGTGAAAAAATAGACGCAAGGCTATGTTTTCCAGCAATGGTTTCATGTCGTGATAAGCGGCCAAAATAGCCAGGAATGGGCTAGATCTACTAGCTACGCCCATGGGCGGTCATGGGCAGCGATTTTGGACTGCGGCGGCAGAATCGGCGTGGGAATGGATGGCGACGGGAATGGATTTTAGGATTTAGAATTTCTTGATTTTTGACTCTGATACAAAATTGTAATTTGGGAATAGCAAATCTATTTATTCCATTGCCCGTAGGCTTAAATATAGTATACCTAATAATATTACAAGTAAATCCCTAGTCTAGAATATAAATACCAACAAATTCAAGTATGGATCTGCATGAGACCAAAAAATTTAGACGATTGATGGGTCGTTTAATTTATTTGACCATTACTCATTCGGAATTAAGTTATTCTGTTCATGTTTTTAGCTCAGTTTATGTAGAAATTGAGGGTCGGTCGTTGGGATGTTGTGCTTCATGTGGTTCATGACTTGAAGGGTCACCAGGCTAAGGGTTGCTCTTGAGCTTGGTGAGATCTTTGAGTCTAGCTACTTATTATGACTCTGATTGGGTAAGTTGTCCCAATACTAGAAGCTTTGCCAATAGATTCATCGTGTTCTTGAGGAGATCCCCTATTTCGTGGAAGACAAAGAAGCAAGTGACGGTTTCTAGATCATCTACCGATGCAGAATATCGTTCACTTGCCACCTTTGTATGTGAACTCAAGTGGCTTCAAGGTCTTATTCAAACCTTTAGCGCCACACAAATGAATGCATGACCATTTGTTGTAATAGTCAGGCAACTCTTCATATTGCTGTGAATCTTATGTTTCATGAACATGCAAAGCACATCGAAATTGATTGTCACTTTGTGTGTGATGAGCTAAAGAAGGGTGTTATCAATCCCAAGTCAATAGATCGCGGATATCTTCACAAAGGGACTTGGGAGAGATAAGTTTCAAGCATTCCTTGACAAGTTGGTCTTCATTTGCATATTCCAACTTGAGGGGGTGTTAGGAAAGCTTTGTATATATCCTTGTATATTTATTCTTTGTGTTAGATTTATTAATAAGGACTTAATTGACATATTATGTGATTAGGGTTACACATGAGAAAGTTAAGTTATTTTGTAATTAAGAAAGCACAAGTTGCGCCATTTTCTTTATTTTGTACATAAAGGCCGCGAGCCTCATTAATGAAACTTGAGAAAATTGTGAGAGTTCTTCTCCAATTTTACAACTATTACCAGGGGCGGAGGCAAGGGGGGGACTATGGGGTCATGCCTCCCACCCCCAGATTTTAAAAAAGTTTTTATAGTTGTAAATTTTTTTTTTTGCAATTTGATTCCCCTAGAATATTCAAATTATATATTTTTTATTTTAATGAACAATGCTCTTTTATATCAGTTGGTATAGTATATGACTTTTAACCATGAGGTCATGGATTTGATTCACATGGGTGCTTTATGAATTCTTTTTTTAGAAACCAAAAGAAGAAAATTAATATCATACTCGGAGTCGAACCCAGGTTGCTAAATTCAAATTATAGAGTGCTAACCACTATTTCATAGAACTTTGATGGAAATTTATCAATATTTTCATATTTGTTTCAGACAATTTTTAATATATATTGTTTATATTTTTTAATATAATTATTTTCTTCAGTTTAATATTTTGTCGGATTGGTGGTCAACCAAATTCCAAATTTGAAAGTTGTTTCTGTCGTAAGGAAGTTGGCTATTGGTATAAAATTGTGATTGTTTCTGTATCAAATGATCGTAGTAACGTCGGATGGTCGCTACGTTCGCGCTGACTTATAGGCCGGTGGTGCAACTCAGAACTCGGCGTTATTTAACCAACCTTTTTGAAATACAGACAAATCTCTGATTTATTGAAGTCATACAATAAATGCATTTTCCTCGCCGATACCTTAGCCATACCCTAGCCCTAATAACTACTCTATCCTTTCGATTTATTTACTTTTCTCGTGCCTGTTGCATTTGGAATCTAGATACGCATTTTCAATGACTGACTAATCTAAAACTTTTACCGGAAAAAAAATATCATTTGATTTATCTTAACTTGGTGCGGAGATTGGAGGGGAAAGTCTGTCGATGAAACAAGCGAAGCAAATAACAATGACGATGACGAAAATCCCCAATGGCAGTTTGGAAAATATTTCTTATTCATTTGTTTAAAAACCTAAAACTAAGAAAGTAAAGGTCTACCATCCCTATTTGTTCTATTTTTAAGCTTTACATTTTTGTTGGTTTTTCTCTTATTGATAGATTTATTCGACTTGTTTTGATTCTTTTAGTTTCCATCGCAATATTTGAACGTGCATACCCAATCAGATCAAATCTGACTTGACCAGAACAGACCAACTATGCTCAAACTGAAAAAACATTGGCCTCTACTCACTTAATTTACTGACTCCGCCTCTTACTATTACATGTGAAACAAGTTAAAAATTAAGTTTGAGTTAAATAACTGTGAATATAAAAGTTATGAGACTAAGTTATGATGCAGTTTTCCCTTGTCGTTTGAGCTAATAATATTTAAAAAATTGATAATTTGATTATCCCCCCATTACGTGGTTATATAATCAATTAATTTAACGAAAAAACAACTTTCCTTGCTGGATGTGTCAATAGTTCGGCCATTTTCTCTTTATAGCCATATGTTATTCGCAACTCAAATAGAGAAAATATATTCCATCATGCCAGCTCCCTACACGAATGACAAACCTCACCTCTGGCCGGCGACACGTAGGGAAAGGAGATCGATAATTGAAAAAAGAGATATTTAATATTTCAATTTCAAAGTAAGGATATCGATTAATTGAGCGGGGAGGGGGCATGCCCCACCCCCAAATTTTGTATAGTGCAGTTTTAAAAAAAATGATTGTAGTATAACCCCATCCTATTCATTTTGTATTTCACTTAGGGATAAATAATTTCGAGTATCCATAACCGTAGAATTGTTCAAATTAAGGATGGTTCCGGTAAGATGGGTACGATTACCCGAATTCAATAATCGAACTGATATATACGAGTTTTGATATTGGGTATGATTTTTGAATTGTGATTTCAGTTATCCAATTGGGTACTGCTGACTATAGACAATAAACATCAGCATGAATTATAACAGTACCAACATATGAATGGAAATAGTAGGAACCCGCATGTATTGTAACAGTAGGAACATTAAATATGTTCCTACTCACCTACTCCACCAAACCTCTCTGCTATATGTACACATCGTATTATGAATGAAAATTATAAGTTCTGATCAACTTGTTATCAGAGCAGGCGGTTTCTCACACGACCTATAAATCTATCATTTATTGTTTTTAAAAAAAATCTGCTCACTATGGCAGATCACCCAAAAATTGGTGACAATACCACCATGGAGAATTTTTTTTCCGGCGAATTTGTCTGCTCAATTTGCAACCCTTCTCAAAAAAATCCCACAACCTGAAAACAACCAACCTATTGTACTCGGCACAAAACTGTAACACGACAATTATCCTCTTTGGCAGCGGCTCATGAAGGTTGCTATCAGAGGTCGAGGTCGCCTTTGTCATCTAACGGGCAAACCGCCACCTCCGAATATTAATGATGTTGATTATCCTCATTGGGAACAGATGGATCTCTGTGTTTGCTCCTAGATACTTGACAATATCGACCAGACGTTGGTAAATCTCTTCGCTGAATATCCCACGGTGAAGGATCTCTGGGAAGGCCTCGAAACCACCTACAACAGTGGTTCCGATGCTTTCCAGATTTATGATCTAACGATCCGAGCCAACGTCCAGTGATAAGAAGAGGGATCTCTGGAAGATGTTTATACCGTTCTACAACGAATATGGCGTGAAATTGACCATCAGGAGTCGAATCCTATGTCGTGCCCCGTGGATATGGCGACTTATCAGCGACTTCGCCAGGAAATGCACCTATATCAATTATTGGCAGCAGTTAGTCCAATTTTTGACAGTTTAAAATGTGACTTGCTAAAAATTAAACCACTACCCACCCTGGAAATTGCATATGCTACCTTTCAATGGGAAGCCGCACGATGCCAGATTTTGCACAATTCACCCAATTCCAGCGATGTACCACTAGTGGCCACCGATCTCTCAATCCGTGCGCGGTCCGACAAAACCCGATCTGGGGGCAAACCATCGTCTGTAGCGGCGCGGTGGACAAAAGCAAGTTATGGTGTAATGACTGCTGAAAATCCGGACACTCGACAGGAAAAATGTTTCAAGCGCATGGGTTACCCGGATCGATGGTATGAGCTGCATAATCTCCCGAAACTCGATGCAGCGGCCGTCACCGTCGGCCAACCTGCGACAGCGACCACCTCCGGCGATAACCACACCGGAGAGGAGCTCGATTTTGGACACTCAGCCACGGGTAGACATGGGCGGTTCGGTTGGCGGTTACCGAACCGCCGGTTTTTTGCCGGTTGCCGGTTTGTAAAAACGTAAACCTTAACCTAACCTTGAATATCCGGTT
>JAOWBN010182877.1:0-16749 GCA_028565015.1 Pinguicula moranensis
AGAAGCACTGAAATTTAATAGAGTCATTTTGCTCTAGTCCATTATTAGCACAAAGCTAAAAGAATTGTCAATTATGATTCTTTCAGCTCCATTTGCAATGGGCAAGATATGCTCATGTTTCTGTTGAGAACAAATGTTCCATATGGATTGTGGATGGAGAATTTGATGGGTTTAAATATAGGGACACTACATTATGAGACTTTTTGGGGGTAAAATTTCAAAAGCAAAATCGTAAGGGCTCCGGCCCAGAGCGGACAATATTATACCAAACTGTGATGTCGGGTAGGAACCAGACTACAAATTCTAACAGTTTCAATTTCAACAATTAGGTGCATTCCATCTTGATATAAGTTTCCTAAATTCGGGTGAAAGTCTTTTTTTATGTACAATAAACAAATTTTCCATAAAGGAATCACCTAAAACATGAAACTTTTCGAAACGCACCACGTCATGGGAGCACCATGAAAAACTTCGAACACCGTTGGTCCGTACAGTGTGCTGGCTAACGGTAATTGGTTCAAATTTATTGTCTTTCAATCATTTTAATTGAAATCAAACTAACGAAAATAAAGGACCCTTTTTTCATATCAATGCCGAAATTGAAATAGATATGGATCTTTCAAACATTAGTTCCATGATTTAACAGAAATTACTAGTACCATTATTATAATTAACTAATTTAATTAAGTACCACACACACAACAGTACTCAATATGTTGATTAATTATCGCTTATCCCCTGTTTTGTGCAGTTTTCTTAAAATTATAATTGGATTATAAGCACATTTTTTCAAAAAATAACTTATAAGTCAATTATAAGTATAAGAAGGCTGCACAAAATACCCCCTTAGTTTATCTCATAAATATAATCTGAAATAAAATGATAAATTGAGTAATCAAGAGAAGAAACTAATCAAAAAAAAGTTCATCTTGGGACTAAAACTTTTACGATAATAAATTATATTCACTTTATAAATTAATTCACAGACATGGTCCCCGCGATAAATGATATAGCGCACGAATTTCACAAGAATGATGGGCCCCGCATGTTTAACACCAAATGGACAATTGAGATTGGTGTTTAACACGTGGGGATTAATGTTTAACACATGAACCCCATCATTCTTGTAGTTTTCTTGCCAAAAATTCATGCGCTATATAATTTTCCGGCCCCGATGGATCCCACTGGCAATTGGCATGAGTTTGATAACCCTTACAAATACCACCTTGATGTAATAATTCAATTAAAATAAATTATTGTTTTAACCAGTTTTGGGTTACTCTAAATAGCATTTCTACTAGGTTAGGTGTGCCATGGCAGCTAGTAATAGAGTAGAACTTTTATTTATTTTTTTTAGGAAAAAATATTGTGCCTCTCAACTAGACATTTAAAGACATAAAGGCTAGTTCCAACTCAAATAGTCTCAATCACATTAATTTTTCCATTTATTACACCCCGTGTACTTAAAGTATGTATTTGGATGGGCTAAATGGGTTAGACCCGGCTTGATCATCAAAAAATAGAAAATGGGCTCAGCCCAGTCCGTTAAAATACAGACCGATTAGCCCAAACCGTATAACATGATTGGTTGGGCTGACCCATTTTTTGTCGTACCGGGTTGAGTTCAAATTTTCAACCCGACGTTTTGGCCTGGCATAGTCTGTTTTTAATTTTTATTATTTCATTATTATCATTTATTTTCTTGAGCCAATATCTTGTTAAAAAATAAAATAAAATTTAATAAAATGAGTTGGGCTATGCGGGTCCATGCCAATTTGGGTGGCTAGCCCGACCGACCCCAGGAAAAATGATGGGCGGGCCAAGTTGCAAAAGTCAGTTTGCTAGTTCGTAAAAAATGGATCAAATTGCCAACCTCTACGGGCACTCCATGGAGTTTATGAGAGTAAAATGGTAAAAGTTCATTTCCCACATACTCGAGTTTGTTTTGTTTTATTTACGATTTTCGTCATGTAAAGAGATAAAATATTATATTAAGTAAATACAATTGCTGATTTATTTATTTGTTGGGATTTTACTCTTTTTTTTAATCATGAGTAAAAAGTAAATTGAAGTGCACGCTACGTTAAAGTTGGATTGAACCTGTCCTTATCCGAGCTATAAATGCTGCCTCAGACCCCTACCTAGTATTTATTTTAATCTTTTATTTTATGAATAGACCCCTACCTATTTATTAATTGGCCTACAAATTAGACGACTCATGCTACATTGGAAAATGAAGAATCCAAATAGACAGGAAGAGTAATTGCAATGGGGACCTATTATAGAATAGAATATAGAGGTTGGGGGAGAATTACAGTCCAAAAATAGATTTTCTTAAACAACATTAATTGGAATGTTTTGCAGATAATAGTTGCATTGCATGCTATGCTACAGAATTATTTTCTTTTGTATCTAATTGGAAGATTTGAACTATTTTGAATTCTAGCAAAAATGTATGTATTATCCAAATTCTGATAGTGGCATGAGCAGCATAATAAATTAATAATGAATCCACCACACACATTACATTGATTTGTGTAGTGGCGGAGGAACACTGCAGTCTAAACCCGTTTCACATGAAAATATAATTAAAGAGTGAATTTGTTCATCTACTTCTTAATTTTCTTTCATTAAAATACAACCTTGGCACAACAACACTACACTCTAAAAACGTTTCACATGAAAATATAATTTAAAGAGTGATTTTGCAATCTATTTTTTAATTTTCATTTCCCGCCGTGTGAACACTATTGAATGTGCCAACTCTACCATTTTGCTCTCCTTCCCCCAAAATAAAATGAAATAAAATGAAATAAAATAAAATAAAATAAAATATATCTTGCATCCCGTAATATATCTCGTTCCACTGCCGTCCCTTGTGTGATGGTAAAAATAATAAAATTTAGTGTAATACTTGTTATTTCGAGGGAGGGGACTTACCTCTACTTGTTATCTTATATCCAGCCCTACCAACCGAACAGTAAGAGGGACACAATTTTGCAATCTATTTTTTAATTTTCATTTACCGTCGTGTGAACACTATTGAATGTGAGGTGGTGATTTTTTATTTTTTATTAGAAGAATACATTTAAATTTTTTATTTTTTTTATTTATTTATTAGGTGGTAATTTTCTTAATATACTCCTTTTAATTGTACCCAAAAATATCTCGGAAAGTGAACAGTCCTGTTCTGGAAGAAGTAAAAAGAAGAAGAAGAGAAGCAAGAGACTCGCACTATTTAACGTGCTCTGCTCTGTTTGCCAAAACTTGTGGTGGGGAAATTGGAAAAGTTGTGTAGATATTTTGGAATAGTAGAAAAAAGAAGTCAACCAACATAACGGTGTCTGTGGAAGTCGGTGTGGACTGTGGAAGTCGTGTGGAGTGGGCACGTGTCGGCGGACTAACACACCGCTTCAACTCATCAGGAGGCAAATGAAAAGTGAAACGGATTTGGGAGTTGATTTGTATGATTCGATTTTCCAGTTTTAAATATTTCAAAATTTTGTTTGGGATCATATCATAGAGTCTGAATTAGATGACATTTACACGAGAAAGAACACAGGATAACTGGAATTTGAAGGATTAAAAAACGTTCGATTCAAAATTAACAAATTTAAGCACCATCAAAAATATAGATTGACAGATAATTAGATTTTGTAAAACAGTACATCTTTTTTCAACTTGAACCATAACCCGAGTATTCACAAGATAGATATTCAGTCTTGATTCAAGAACGAAATCAAGTCTGTGAGAAAAGATGAAAGTTTGGGGCAAAAACGAAAAAAACAATATTAAGAGATTGTTTTTTTTTTTTGTAAATCCATTAAAAATTAAAAGATTATTTGCGGGTGGGGTTGTCCTCCCTACTTTTGCTTGTATTGATTGATGCGTTAGATATTCACTAATTTGTTGGCACCGATTGAATAACAATTTTTAATTTAGTTTCAAACTTCGGACAATCTTCAATTAATGAAAGATATGGTTTGGGGTAACTAATCATGCCTTAAAAAAATAATTGCTCATGAAACATTTGAACCTTAAAATAAGGAATCAATCATGATATTCTTTTTGGACATACCTCGTTGTATGGCAAATGCTCCTATAAAAATACACTATATAATATGTGTTGCAAAATAAAATAAAAAGATGTGACAAATGTTTGGACCGACACTTTCGAAGTTTAGGAAAAAAAAATTGAAGTGACGTAGCAATATTGATCAATTGTACAATTCTTCCATTGTTTCAAGGGTTCAACCATACGGGGTCATATTCATATTCATTAGTCTTGTTTAGAGATGTCCAAACAACAGGTATGGTCTGGCTGAACAACACCTCAGGTTCAGCCCGGGACGCGGCCCGGACTCATTGGGTCCAACTTTGGTCCTACATCCGAAAGCCATTGGGTTCACAGGTGTAACCACGGACCACGACCCATTTTGCTACCCATTAAAAGTTCAGGTCTATTGGATTAATTAATTAGTTTGTTTAATTAATTAAATCTTAAGCCCACTTAACCACAAGCCCGTCTAACTATCCAGGTAAATCTCTATATATAGACTATGTGTCTACAGAGATTAATACACCGCTCACAACTCATGCGTTGAGAACCAGAGAAATATAAGTTTTCTTTCTGATTGTTCCCAATCACTCTCGGAGAGGAGATTTGGTTGGTGGATATAACAGAGACTTTTATAGACCCTTCAACGTGATCAATTCAATCTAGGAGACTATGATCCAGAGACGCTTTCGCATCAAACAGGTACCGAATATGATTCGTTTGTATTCAGATTTGTTCGTACTCAGTTTTTCAGTTGATTAGATCCGTTCTAATTATAGTCTACATTTTAAAGCAAGACTTGTGGATAAGGGGTTCACACAAATGGAAGAGCTAGATTTCAATGAGATCTCCTCTCCCGTAGTGAAATTAAAACTATCAAAATGGTTCTTGCCTATGTTGCCTGTTTTGATTAGGCAATTAGATGTAAAAACGACATTGTTAAATGGTGAGCTTGAAGAAACCATATACATGCAACAACCACTAGGTTATGTTAGCAAACAATTTCCTGATTATGTATGTCTATTGAAAAGGTCTTTGTATGGACTTAATCAGTCCCCTAGGCAATGGTACACATGTTTTGATCTTTTATGACCAACATAGGTTTCACAAACTCTGACAATTGTTTTAACATGCTACAGTCCAACATTGATCCTGTTTTTTCAACTCATTTATGTTGATTATATGTTGCTTATTAGCAAGTCTAGGCAGAAAATCTCCAAACAGAGTGGTAAGTTACACGCAGAATTTGAAATGAACATATGAGAGGCTAAGGAAATTATGGGATGGATTATAGGAAGGAATAGAAGTAAGCTTATGTTAAAGATTCATCAAACTTTCTACTTGAGTAAAGTAAAAGTAGTTAGTTAATAAGTTTGGTATGCAAAATTGTACAACTGTTACTATTCCGTTAGCTACGAATTTCTTTTAATCTAAGGATCAATGTCCAATTACTAACACTGAGATTTTCAAGTTGGAGAATATTCCATATGCAAACCTCTTGGGTTCACTCATGTATGCGATGCGATGATAAGCACATGACCAAATCTTGCCTGTGAAATGTCCTTGTTGAGCAGGTTTATGGCAAACCCTGGAATGGAGCACTGGAATGCTCTGAAATGGACAGTGAAGTGCATCGTGGGACTTTAAATACTGGTTTGATACACACGTTAACAGGTTTGAAAATTTTGATTTAGTTGGTTATGTTGATGCAAATTTTGCAGTGTTGACAAGGAGACAAGAAGATCCGCCACTGCCTACTTCTTCACTTTAGTAGGCTGCTGCATTTCTCTGAAAGCTCAACTGCAACCGTTGGTTACCTTATCTACCACTGCAGCGGATTATGTTGCAATAGCAGAAAGCTTCAAGGAATGTCCATGGCTCAAAGGCATGGCAGCAGAAGCTGGGATCATTTGTGACACAGTAGCTATTTTTTCTAATAGCCAAAGCACGATTCACTTGAGCAATTATCTGGTTCATCACGTCGACATTAAGTACCGCTTAATCCTGGAGAATGTTGTTGAAGGGGCTGTGAAGCTGCAAAAGGTATCAACTGAGAGCAATCCAGCAGATGTAGAGGCAAACGTTGCTTCTGTGAGCAAGTTCAAGTTGTGTCTTGACTCACTGAATATCGCCTGAATGAACTGAGGGTGAGACCGAGTGAAGAAGGTGAGGGATCCAGCGAGGGCAAGCTATGTTGATGTTCAAAGGGACTTTGAATCCGGAATGGTCAAATTTTGTCATGTTTCCTTAATGAATAAATATCGAATAAATAAATTGATAAAAATAGACCATAAATACATGGGGGCTGAAAACCCTTCTCTTGGAATAAAAATAGAATAATGTAAGCTTATTTGAAAATAAGTAATCTCCGGGTTAGGGGCCAAATTTCACTTAGACCAAATTTCACTTATTTTCAATTCAAACTTTTTCTTTACTAGAGTTTTTCTCCCTATTTCTCTCGAAGGATTTTTCTCTTCTCTAAATAATCAGGATGGTGACTCTCTCCCCCCATTGTTTTCCCACATTCCCATGTTTCTGCAGATTATCTATTTATCTCCTCCAGTAATCTCAAGTCTGTACCCGCAACATTGCTAGGTGTTAGCAGACTTGACTCTCGATGCTCAACAGGCGGTTGCTCTTCTGGTTGTGTATTCTCAGTGACTAGTTCTTGATAATAGTTTCTCGTATCTTGCAATAGCATAAGGAATTGAGAATGCTGTTTTTTCTTAGCATCAATTTCGGACGGGGTAAGGTTATGGTTCTGTCTCCTTGTCACAGCACTCATTTTGTCAGTAATCGGGTGAAGATCAAATATATCAGGGCTCATGAGAGGTCACGAAACTCCGATCTTTTTCATGACTAGCATTTTGTTGGTTTCTCGTGCAAGAATATTGCTGTATCAACACGGTTCAGAACAAGGACCTCATCACTCCAAGGCACTGTAGCCACTCCCATATTTGCAGATAGTGTTGATAACACAGGGAGTTGGAGGACTATAGAGGTATGAGCAAGTGTCGAAGCGCCCGTGTTCCAACGGCCATGACTCCAGACATACAGGGCTTGCCTAGTGAGGTCTGGGTTCGAATCTGGCTTGTGATATATCTGGCTTCGACAGGATTAGTCAGAAGGCTCAGTGGACCCGAAGATATCAAGTGGGCTCAATCTACTGATTTCCTACCAAAAAAAAGAGGTATGAGCAAGTGGGGCGATAAGCTTTGGTATCTTAGTCTTTAAGTAGGGGAACTCTGTCTCATTCGAAAATGTCGGGCACGCAACTTCCCTCTAAACCTACTCCCTTTGTCTTAATATTCCTAGCTCCTCCGCAACACGCACTGAAAGTTTCATGATCACTTTCATTGTCCCCTCGACCAGGGGCGGAGCCAGGATTTGTAGGGAGGGGGGCAAATTTTTCGAATTTGAATAGAGTGGGTTGGATCGAATCGGATGGGGTTAAGCTATAAAAAAATTTAATTTTTTTTCGGATTTAAGCAAAATATATAAGAAAAATTCAATAAATTTTTTTCGGATTTGAGCAAAAAAATTTTTTTTTTATAGAACTAATTTTTTTAAGTGTAATCTAAAAAATAAATATATCAAAGAAATATAAAAAAATATATTAAGAATTGTCTAAAACATATAAAATAATATGTATGAAAATTTATTTCTTACTTGTATATGAATAATATTGATGATAATAAGTAGTCCAGTGATTTGGCTTCTTACATGAATTCGGGTTGATTGAGGGATCGAATCCCGTTCCTATCAAATTTTGGATTTGATAACTAAAAAAAACAGCTGAATGGAGACAACAGATTCGAACCTTGCCCTCTCATTAGAAAAAAATGTGTAGCCAACCAGCTGATCTGGATAACATTTTCAACATTGTCCAAGAAAAAATACTATTAGATTATCTAGGGGAACCAAATAAAAAAATTTACACAAATTTATTTTTTTCTTAAATTTCAGGAGGACCATGCCCCCTTCCCCCTGCCTCCGCCCCTGCCTCAACTACTTCAATTCGGACACACTTCATCAATAAACAATCGTTCCTCAACCCTCATCGGTATGCGAGCAAACTGCATACTGTCACCTACATCACAACATGAAAGTGAATCCACACCCTCCACTTTTCCAAATTTACTAGCAACTGCTTCAAAGAATTTCATGTGCCAACAGTGAAGTGGAGCGCCACAAATTTGTAACCACACTACATGGGATGTCAGGTGGTCGGCTGGTCTAACAGTGGCCAATACTAACTTGTTCTTAAGATTTGGATCTGCAGCCATGGCCTGCTTAAGACTTGCTGAGTTTGCGCGCAATAGAGTTTCCTCACCCTCCAACTGGACCACTTTCACATAACCGAAGCCCGCAAAAAAAATGCAAACAATTTATTTGCTATTATATGACGGACCGCGAAAAAAAAAATGCAAAAAACAAAGTTCCTTACAAATCATGCAATTATGAATGGTGGACGGCGGTCCTCGATTTAGACACACGAAAAGAAAGATTCCATCCGAACAAGTTGGTCCAGTGGTTGACACGGTCCCGGTACACATGGCTTGCCTCGTGAGGTCGGGAGATCGCATCCCACTGGTCGCCAACTTGTAACAGATATCTGGATTAGTCGGAGGGCCCAATGGCCCCCAAGGATACCGAAGTAAGTGGTCGACAGGAGTACGATCCTCTGGATTAGGGTCTTCGAGAAACCGATCAAGGGCCCTGACTGATTACATAAAAAAAAAAAAAAATCCAATTCCAAGATAGGGGAGAAATCCAAACACAGGGGCTAAAAACTCACCGGGGGCGGGCCCAACTCAAAATTTAAAAATTATACTATTTTTTTTATGGGACAGGACACAGGAGTGGGAGGCAAAATTTAACGCCAACATCTTGAATTCTGCCATCGCCCTCAAGCAAGATGCATCTGGAGGAATATAGAATGTCTGGTGAAATCGCCGAGGTGTAAAAAGGTTAAATTGGTGACTTGAGTGGCAGTCAACAAAAGCAAAAGTTTTAAAAGCATAATGGTATTTTGTATCTATGACAAACAAACGACAAGAAACGGAATGATTGACTTAGGACCAGGACCCGGATTGGACCACGAATGATATAGCGTAGGACAAAAACAGTGCAACATAGCGCAAGACAACATAAAATGAGCAATTATATCCCAGGTTAGTTTATGTATAAGTGTTCAACACGAGGGTATAATGGTGAAATCGACTATGTCTTATCACTGTCTTGCGTTCTTTGTCTTGCGCTATATTATTTTTCGGATTGGACCCTCTGGCCCTAAGCCAGAGCAAGATATTTCGTGCTGATCAGTCCGATGCGGCATTTATTTATTTTTCTAAAAACAAGTTTTTGATGAAATAGGGATTTAAACTTTTTTTTTTATAATTGAGATATCCGGACACAGTGTTCTAGTGGTTGACATCACTGGCACCATACCCGACTAATCTCAAGGCTGTACACCACGGCCTCAACGCTCAGTCAGGTAAGTCGAGGGCCGAAACCCGGGGCCTAGCCCAAAATATCCCCACTAGCGGGACTCGAACCCTGTACCTCTGGGCAAACCCGAAAGCAGGGCGTCAACCACTAAGACAACATGTCGTGGATATAGGGATTTAAACTTTAATTCACACAATCCAACTTTTAACTACCAATCCAACATTATTGTCAAGTTAGATTAAATTAAATTGTATTATATTTTACTAAGATCACGACCTATGCCGCAAACCTGGGAATCGTGGACCTGGCTAGTCCTAAACCCTAAACAAACTGAAACTATGAGGACGGGGTGGCACTGGGGCTGCCTATTTTTTTGTTCTCACTCCCTTGCTAAAGCATATCCATCCATGACCACAGAGAGTATATTGTCTAACACATGAACCATGTGAAGTAAAATATCAATTTACAAATCATAGTGGATTAATAATTTATAAAAACAAATGTATTTATCAAGTATCAAGTGTGAAGTATGTATGAATTTTTTAGATCAGGGATGAAATATTTGTTAAGTAAAACAAAATAAAGAAAATGCTTATATGCAAATCATAAGTGAGAATGTTTATTAACTCAATCACTATTTTTTTTCCGCACCGACCACTAAATTAACATTGATTCAATAGCATGGTTTCTTCAGATAAACGTTTGGCATTGGCTGCTTGCAGGGTATCGTCACTGTTGTTGTTTTTGTTGGAATGTGGGCTATAAGACCCATGTTCTAGATAATTCCTAAAAGACCATGTTTTAGATAGTTTATTGCCCATGTTCTAGATAATACTTAAGATTTTTTATTCCCAATTTGCTCTTATGTATTCCTATATATACTCATGTATCTCTTTAGTTCTAATATACAATTCTTCTTTACTTAATTCTATATGGTATCAGAGCCTAAACCTAACTCTAGCCGCCGTCCCCCCTCTACTCAAAACCATAAAAACACCCTTCTCTCCTCACCACAAACAGCTAACCCCTCTCTCCACCATACACCGTCGTCGCCCCCACCAAACAATAAATTGTCATTGTTTTTCATCGCAAGACAGCCTTGTCCTTTGGCTGCTATGTCTCTCTCCGCTCTTCATTAATGCAGTAAGAGTCTGGTTCGTCACTTGATGTCTTTGGAAGACCTGTCAGGTCTCCATCATCGTGTTTTCGGAGATCTTATCTAATCTTCATCGTTTTCTCTTTGGCGTGATTCGGGTATTCTCATTCTTTGTACCTCTATTCTGAATTCTTTTGGAGCATTATGTCAAATGCCTCATACAAGAATAAGGAAGTTCGTACAGGCCAGCCGATCATCGCCGCCCCCATGCAGATCTATCTCTTGTGCACTCTCCTACACAACGGGTTCCGGTATCTTGTTGAACGGTCGAAATTTTCAATCCCGGTCCTCTAGTCTGTGCTTATCCCTTGGCGGTAAATGAAAGCTGAGTTGGTTTTCTAAGACAAATAAGCCCCCAAGAGACTGATGCAAAAGCTCTTGAAGATTAGAATGCTAACAATTCCGTCATCTTGGGATAGATGTTCCACTCCATGGAGATTACAGTTTACAACATGTTCAAGTATCATACGACTGTGTCAGGACTTTGGGAAAATCCCAATCGCATTTTTGGGCATTCGCAGAATGACTCGCATTGAACTTTAGCAGGACGTTAACCGTGCATCTCAGGTATCTATGGGAGTTTCTGCTGCTGAATATTTTGGTTATCTGCAGACACGCTGGGAAGAACTCTCTTAGTATGAGCCCTTGAGTGACTTTCACTGCAGCAAATATGGAGAAATGGAAGTTAAGCGTCTTGAGCGCCGCCATACATACCAGTTCTTAGTGGGCCTTAAGCCCGAGTACGAGTCCCTTCGAACCTAGATCGTGAATGCCACACCAATGCCTGGGCTATTTGATGCATTCATCATCATTGAGGCAGATAAATGACGACGTGGTCTTCTTTCAGTTCTTGCGCACCTCAGCCTGCTGATCAGGTAACGTTTGTTGGATCCTCTGTCCCTCGCACTAGCCGTACATATTGCTAGCATTGTTAGAAATTGGGTCAGATTATTGATTGTTGTTTCACCCTGCATCCCGAGTTGAAGAAGCCGTTTGATAGAGATCGGGCTGCAGGGCGTGGGGCGAGGCACGGTCAAGGCACATCATATATGGGTGCAGTTGCTGAACATGTCCTTAAGTCTAGACCTACACCTTCTGAATTTAGCCAGCTTTAGGCCTAGATGGCCCAACTTCAGGCCCACATCGAGATGATGGCATCTTCTTCCTTAGGTTCCACTACTGTTGCTGCTACTACATGCGCTCCTATTGCCTTGCATGGTAAGTTCACTCACCCCGATTGGCTTCTAGACTCCAGAGCTAATAACCATATGGCTGGTGAGTTTTCCACCATTATTCCTCCATTGTTATCCTTAAATAAGTTTGTTCACCTTGCTAATGGATCTTTATTTCCCATTAGCGGTCGAGGTTCCTGTCATGTATCCCCTGATATTATTCTTTTTTCTGTATGTTATGTCCCTGAGCTTGCATGTAACCTTCTTTCTATCTTTTGACTAGCCTTAGAACTTAACAGTGTTGTTGTTTTCTTGTCACATTCTTGTTATTTGTACGACCTGCATACAAAGAAGATTTTTGGCCGGGGATATGAGCATGGTGGACTCTACTACTTCGAAGACTTTCCATTGTCTGGGAAGTCGTCCTCATTGCAAGCCAGTGTATCTTTATTTCCATCCTTTTTGTCATATTCTCATAATTGCATCTTTTCTTCAAAAATACTAGATTTTTGGTAGGCTCGTCTTGGTTATGCGCACTTTCATTATCTATATCTGTTATTTCCAAATTTTAATAAAGCTTGCGATGCTTCTTCCTTTCGTTGTGTTGTTTGTGAACTATCTAAGCATACTCGTACTTAATATATTCCTCGTATGCATCATTCCCCACAGGTATTTGACCTTGTTCACTCGGATATCTGGGGGCCCTCACCTGTCACCTTTCCTATCACAACATCGCTACTATGCCACGTTCATCAATGACCATACACATTGTATTTGGGTTTACCTAATGAAAAGGAAGTCAGAAGTCTTTTCCCACATGGTCAAAACCAAATAAAATACTGTGGTGCGGGCTATTCGATCAGATAATGGACAAGAGTATATCTCGGAGGACTTTCGAGCTGAACTGGACAAAGGTGTGATCCTCCAACAACTCACCTGTCCATACACTCCTGAGCAGAATAGTGTAGCAAAACGTAAAAACCGCCACCTCATCTCAACGGTACGGTGTTTGCTTCAAGGGAGGCTAGTTCCTAAAACTTTTTGGCACATGGCTCTTCTCATCACCATATACCTTATCAATAGGACTCTCAGTTGTATTTTTGAGGGCAGAGAACCATTACATGTTCTTCAGCCTAATAGTGTCCTCCTTCCTCCAGTTTCTCGAGTATTTGGGCGTACCTGCTTTGTTCAGAACAAAAGTCTGACTCGCACAAAACTTGATGATAAGGCGGTTCGCTGTGTATTCTTGGACTACTCCTTCATATACAAAGGGTATCGGTGTTATGACCCTCTCACCCAACATTATTATCATACACTGGATGTTACTTTTTTGGAAACTTTCCATACTTTTCAAGCATTTCCACGACTCCATCTACTCCTGAGGACCTAGAGACTAGCCCTCGTTCTATTCCTATATTTAGTCCATCCTCTCTTTCTGTCTCTACTATCTCTTCTAAACCTATGGTCTCCTCGGAACTTGTGGCCCCTTCTGATCCTAAGTCTCTTGTCACCTGGCCACTAGTTACTCAGAAGTATGCTCGGTACCCATGCTCCTCTAAACCCCTGCCAGAGACTTCTTCAGATTCAGGTACTGTCTCACCTCCCTCTTCATCTATTATCCCTACTCCCTGTTATCCAACTCGTGATAGACGACCTTCAGATTGCTTAACTTTTAAATATTCCATTGACCATCCAATTTCCAAGTATTTTTCCTATTAGGGTATGACCACATCCTATAGAGCCTTCCTCAGTGTAGTTGACTCAGTCTCCATTCCCCAGATTGTCCATGAATCTCTCTAGAGTCCTCATTTGGTGACTGCCATGCAAGCGGAAAAGGATGGATTGGAGCGTAGTCGCACGTTGGAAATTATCTCTTCCATCGGGGGCTAGATTGTTGGTTGTAAGTAAGTCTTTACTATCAAGTATTTGGCTGATGGTACTGTTGACAGGTATAAAGCCTATCTTATAGATAAGGGTTTCATGCAGGTTCCCGACAAGGATTTTGGTGTGACCTTAGCACCTGTTGCCAAGCAACCATGGCTCACCTGATTGTCTCTCTGACTGTCTCCTATTCTTGGCCACTATATCAGCTAGATGTAAAAAAATGTCTTTCTGAATGAGGACCTAATTGAGACTATCTATATGGATTCATCACCCGATTTTTGGGTTGAGATGGAGTATTCTGGGAAGGCATGTTATCTTTGCAAGTCCCGATATGGGCTGAAGCAATCTTCCAGTGGATGGTTCGGGCAGTTCAGTGATGCAATTGTGTCTTTAGGCTTTACTTGATGCCATTCTGATCATACTTACTTATACACTGAAACTCTCACCGTGAGTGTGTTATTCTCTCGGTCTATGTACATAATATCATTATTACAGGAATTTATACGCATGACATTAATCGGGTAAAGCGCCACCTTGGAGAAGCATTTGATATGAAAGATCTTGGACCACTCAAATATTTTCTTGGTATTGAGGTGGCAAGGTCTCGTCGTGGCATCTCCATGTCCCAATGAAAATGCACGCTTGATCTTCTTAAGGATACATGGATGTTAGGATGTTGGCCAGCCTCTACTCCTATAGATCCAAATCAAAAGTTAACTGCATATAGGGGAGAATTAATACCAGATCCATTGGTATACCATCACCTAATCGGCCAATTTAACTACTTCACCAATACCAGGCAAGATATCATGTTCGCAGTAAGTGTGGTCAGCCAATTTATGCACTCTCCATGGACGACACACCTCGATACAGTCTATCATATTCTCCTATATATGAAGACTTGCCCGAGTCTTGGTCTCTTGTTCACTGCAGACATTCAATCTCGTTTGTCATGTTTCACAGATGTTGATTATGCAGGGTCGAAGAGTGATCATCGATCTACTTTAGGATTGTACACCTTCCGTGAGAATCATCTTATCTCATGGAAGAGCTAGAAACAAGCAGTTGTCTCTCGGTCATCCGCTGAAGCTAAATATCGAGCTATGACATAGGGTGACATGTGAGGTATTATGGCTACGTTCCTTTCTTAAGGAATTGGGGTTCTCAGTCACTGATTCCTCTACTCTATTCTGTGAAAACGAGTCAGCCTTTATGCTATCCTCTTACTCGATTCTTCATGAAAGAACAAATCACATCGACGTTGATATCCACTTCATTCGAGAGAAAGTTTCATTAGGTATTATCGTCCCACAATTTGTTGATACACGTGATCAGACAGCCAACCTCTTCACGAAATATGTTGGCCCATGACTACTACAAGTAGCATTTCACAAGCTCAAGCTCGTTGATATCTTCGCCCCAACTTGAGGGGGAGTGTTGGAATATGGGATTTAAAACCCATGTTCTAGATAATTCCTAGAAGCCCATGTTCTAGATAGTTCCCTGCTCATGTTCTAAATAATTCGTAGAGACCCATGTTCTAGATAATTCCTAAATTTTTTTATTCCTAATTTACCAATATGTATTCTTATATAAACCCATGTATCTCTTCAGTTCTAATACACAATTCTTGTTTACCTAGTTTTATTGTTTTATTTGCCGAGGGTATGTTATACATCTAGACTATCAGAACAAACATGGCAAAGTCTGTCAGCGCTTCGCTGAGAATTGTAGTCTTTTTTCGGCTAATTGGCCAATCTTATTAATAAAATTTTAATTACCAAAAAAATATCATGGTTTCTTCAGTTCTAGAAATGCAGTCTATAAAATATCCGGTGCAAAAATATCCATTTTAATATATATATATATATATATATATATTAAAAATATTGTGGGCAATGTGGAGTTAGTAAATAATAATAAATAAAATAACAAATCGCTCTCTCTAATTTTCTTTTTCTTAACTTCCATTCCTAAGTCTGTATTTAGCCGTGTCATTGTCCTTTTGTTTGTATGTACCTTGATAAAATCTAGACCCCACATCTGATTATGTGTACTATTACTATGAAGATAAATCAAAGCCTGTGATGCATGGCTCCACTATAAATAGAGTCGTCCTCGTCTTGAATTTCACACTCTTAAAACTTACTTATCTTTCTTGCTTCTTTTTGTTTGGGTGATAGTGAGCAACGTTGCACTACACTAACAGTTGACAGTTCTTGTGGCCCGATAATTGGTGACAACCTCCAGATGGCCGGCCATCTATCCCTCCGTCTGCAGCAATTGGATGTCCATTGTGAGACCAAAACAAAGGATAATGTGTTTGTCAATGTGGTCGCGTCAGTCCAGTACCGAGCCCTTGCAAATAAGCAAGTGATGCTTATTACAAACTCAGCAACACTAGATCTCAAATTCAGGCCTATGTCTTTGACGTGATAAGAGCCTTTGTTCCGAAACTCAATCTTGATGATGCTTTTGAGAAGAAAAACGACATCGCTAAGGCCGTTGAGGAGGAACTTGAGAAGGCCATGTCTATGTACGGGTATGAAATTGTTCAGACTCTGATTGTGTACATCGAACCAGACGAGCATGTTAAGAGAGCTATGAATGATATCAATTTGGTCATCACTTCTCCAACAGTTTCAATACCAAGGGGATAACAGTGTTCCTTGGAATTTCAGCAAGAAATGCAACAAGGGCTTGCCAACCAACTCCAACTAGAGATGTCCGGGCCGGGCCAACTGGCCCGGCCCGCCCGAACCCGGGCCCTTGACCCTTGCCGGCGGGCTAACCGGCCCTCCGGGCCACGGGCCACCCGCCAGGTTGCGGCGGTTCCTGCACGGTTTCTGCACGGTTCCTGCACGGTTCCGACACAGTTGGCCCTCCGGGTCAATGGATTTATTTTTAAATTTTATATTTTTTTTTTCGTATCCGAAAATTATATTAAAAAATTTATTTTTATAATTTTTTAAACAAGTCTAAATTTATCAATCTTTATAAAATTACAAATTTTATAAATAGTTGACAAG
>JAOWBN010182888.1:0-16749 GCA_028565015.1 Pinguicula moranensis
AAGAACTCACCTTTAACCAGCAAGTTCGGTTAGCTGAGCACCTGTTGATGAAAGAGGAGCAGTTTAAGATTTGGCAGGTTTTGGATGTTGACCGTCGACGGAAGTACGCGATTGGGTTCGTGGCGGGTGAATTCGGCTGATGTTTCCTATGTTATGTATGTGGTGTGAACTTTATGCTTTACGTTTTGTGAACTTGATTTGGAGATGAACTGCTGGATTTGGAGATGAACTGCTTATTGTGGTAGTTAGTTTGCTGGATTTGGTGTGACCTTTGTTATGTGAACTGATGGATCAGTACCTATGTTTATGTGATTTGGCAGGGATCAGTACCTTCGTTTATGCTATTTGTTATGCACTCTATTAAATCTATCCCATCGTCTTTATGTAGGAATATAGAGCAATAATCTTTATACATCACCCCACCCCCAACCTTTTTTATTTTTATTTTTTAAAATTTGTTTATATATTTTTTATATCTCTATTTAATAAACCTGTTTTTCTTAGTATAAACCAAATTAGATAGTATAAATAAATTAAGTAACTTTTTTTAAACTTGTTTTTCTTAGTATAAACCAAATTAGATAATGTAAATAAATTAAGTAACTTTTTTTAAACTTGTTTTTCTTAGTATAAACCAAATTAGATAATATAAATAAATTAAGTAACTTTTTTTAATCATTGTTTTAGTTGATAAAATTATTATTTTTCATAATTGATTAAATAAATTATTTTTAAGGGTCCAAAAAAATATATGTTATTTGTCATGGTTGAAATATTTTAAGAGAAATTCTATTCCAAAACTCATTCTATAAGTTAAGGGCAAAATGGTCAAAATACCAAATTCTACCCGAAACCCTAGTTTAATCCACTCGAACAGTGGCGATACCGAACAAGCAGTTTACAGTATTCCCCTTGGCAGCCCAAGCGTTACCAAACAGGCTTGAATGGGGAATCCCAACGTTTTCCCAAAATATTCCCAAAATCAAGTTTATTTTTTCCTGGACGCCAAACCCACCCTGCATGTGAAAAAGACGAATGCAGAGTAATTGTGTCTTGTTAGTATGCACCTTCACCAAAATAGAAAAAGAGGGGATCAACATCACAAAAAGATTAATGATCACCCATTCCAAAATAATCAATACGATCTATATAAAAGTTGACTTCACGACACATATCGAATTTGCAAAGAGAAGTAGATTAATAAAGATTCTTTGGAGAATTCTTGTTTCCCTTTCTTTCTTTCTTCAATGGAGACTTCCTCAATGGAGTTGTCACGCTCTTAAATGGTTTATTCTCCTTCTACCTTGGCAGAGGAGTTTTTCGGTTCTTCTTTCTAAAGGTCTTTGTTGAAGGTGGATCAATCAATTGTTTCGTACATTGAAAATCTTTTGTGGATTTTGTGATCTCCTAGGTCCAGACTCCCAATCCTTAAGGTGGTACCTTTCTTAACCTATAGGATGTGAGAAAACTTTCACAGTTCATGTACCCTGGTGTAGTCACATTTTATCTTGCCTAGTTTGTAAGTAATACCTTTCCGGGATAAAATCAAAAATACACAAACAAAATCGAGGGGCCATGGAGACTGAATTCCCAAACTCTGGGATTGCTTTCTTATTCCAAAATTCAACCGACAACTTTTCTATTTTTCCTCCTTTTTACAAGTCTTGGCCTCCACATTACAAATGGTATTTGGCCTATATATGGAGGTCCTTTTTGGACATGTGGAACCTTTTCAAGAAGAGAAACCCTCCTCTTGACACCTCATTGTGACATGTGTGGTGTACATGTTTTTCCAAGTGCAGAGAGCACATGTTTTATCATGTGTTTATTTGTTGATTTGGGTTGGGCCAGAAGATGTGGTATTAGATGATTGTTGTTGGGCCAAGAAGATGAATTGGCTTATTTTCTTTGGGTTGGGCCATGAAGGAAGGTGTTGGATTTTATATTCTTTAGGCCTTACCAGTCGTCCCTCCCCTCGATCGATTTTCTATAAGAAAATCAATTGATCTTCCCAACCTTCTCTCTTTTTTTCCCACGTGTGTCGGAGATGGCGTGTTCACTTCACCGTGTCTCCGCAAATTCTTCCGTTTTATATCGTGCGAAGAAGAATGTTTTTTTCCCTCATTTGAGGATCAACAATGCAAGGTAAGATTCAGTTTTGGTTGTATTCTATTTTCTATTTTCTATTTTATGTTTCATTTTTCTTTGATTTCTTTATTGATCTTTAATTTCTTGGATGTTTTTTAGAGGTGTTTCAGCTTATCCGAATGAGTTTACCTTCGGCAATCACACCTTCTCTTATGGGTATTTTCAAATTCCTATTGAGGGACAAAGGTCAGGATTCGAGGATGGTGGTTGCTTTGGGGTGGTCCGGTGATATGGCTGGAGAACCGACTTGTACATGGCACATAGAGGCTTGGGTGCACATTGTATCTCGGGAAAGTATCACTCGTTGTGGGTGTACTGCAAGCAGGAGGCTTGGAGTTGGGTTGGGAGTTTCTAGGTGGAATTGGAGAAGTCTCGGTCAGAGCAAGCGGTAACCTTGTTGCATTTGTCTGAGCTTCAAGAACAGATGTCTTACCAAGTTGGCTTGATGGAGGCCGTTGTTGCCCATCTGCAGAGTCTGGAGGATCACTGCTCTTTCCTGGCTCAACAAGTTGGACAAATGGAGTCAGTCTTGTCCTTGGTGGTTCAGCTATTAGGCTATCTTCAAACTCTAACGTCTTTGTTTGAGCAATCTGTTCAGCGGGCGCACGGGGAAGCCTACATGCAACAATTCTTGGGGTCGTCCTCTTTTCAGCGCGTTGTAGCAGTTTGTGCGGCTGAGGCAGCGCTGACCAGCTCCTTGGATGACTTAATCCCAGAGTGTGTTCCAGTGATTGGTGAATTTTTGTTAGATACTTGTCTTATCATGTCATTATTGCTTTTCCATTATTTCATGATTGTAGCAGCGTTGAATTATATTCACACATGATGGTAAACGTGTAGAATTATGTTCACATGCCATGATTGCTTTCCATGGCTATAGACGTGTGAAATTGAATTCACACCTAGGACTTATGCCTATATGTATCCAATAGATTGAAAAAAAAAAAACTCAAGACTTTTACATGGTATCAGAGCAATCTAGTCACATGGAGGAGTAAGAAGCAAAATGTAGTAACCTTATCGAGCGTTGAGGCAGAATTCATAGGAATAGCTTGGGAACTGACTGAAATGTTATGGCTTATGAAACTGATGACAAAGATAGGATTTCCGATGACTGGAGCATGTCAGTTGAAGAGTGATAGCAAAGCTGCAATAAGTATTTTTGAGAATCCTGTATAACACAATCGTACAAAACATGTTGAAATAGACATGCACTTCATAAAAGAAAAGCTGGAAGGAGGAATCATCATCTTATCATTTATTAAGTGTCTGTCTATTTCAACAAAGGCAGTCTAACGTGGATCTATTTTTTGAAAAATAAATTTGAGGTGCATCATAAATTTGTTGAGTTTTATGCTTTAGTTGAGACACAATTTCATCGAAAAATTAAAATCCTTCGTTCAGAGAATAGGGGAGAATTTGTTAACCACTCTATGCATAGTTTTTTCCAGGATAAGGGGGTGCTTCATCAAATGTCATGTTCCCATACACCTCAACAAAAAGGGGTAGCAGAACAAAAAAATAGAATTTTACTAGAAATGACTAGGGCATTGATGCTTGACGCTTTGATACCCCATTCATTTTGGCCGGAGGCAGTTGCTACTGCTGCATACCTAATAAATCTCCTCCCAATAAAGATCCAGAAACTTCGCACTCCACTCCAAACCTTATCATCCGACACGGATATACTGTCTGTCCTTGCCCTTCCTCCTAAAATATTTGGATGTTTAGTATTTGCCCATATCCCAAAATATGATCGCACTAAACTGGACCCGTGTCCTGTCAAATGTGTGTTCGTCGATTATGGAGTACAGAAGAAAGGATACAGTTGCTTTGACCCGATCTCTCGCCGGATGTACACCACAATGAATTGTGATTTCTTGGAAACAGAGTACTACTATACCCATGTCTGTGATCAGGGGGAGAAGTCGTCTACAGATCCATTGGCTTGGCTACTTGGCCCAACATACTTGTCCACATATGTATCTCCTGAGTCTCCAGCTACACCTATAGACATAGTACAGTCATCCTCGTCAGCATCACAACCATTATCTCCGTCGATTAGAGATTTCGAGGTATGTACTTCTGGCCGAAACACTAGTCCTGTTATTTCTGAATCTTTTATTTTGGATCCTATACTTGATACTTCAGCTGCAGAACACTCTTAGACCACAGGTATATCTCCAGATAGAACTGAAGGATAACAAACAAAATATATATTACCACCTCAGAACACCAGAGGAATTCCTCCAAAACGATATGAGCTAGAATATACATCCAGGAAGTCCAAATATCCTATATCGACCAGGGAAAGTACGACGAGCCAGGCTGAGGTATTCACAATATCTCTATATGCTGAGGATATCCCAAAAATAGTAATTGAAGCCCAAAAAGTAAGGATTGGCGCCAAGCAATTGATACTAAAATGAGTGTACTTGAAAAAATGCGATGTGGGAAAGGTAAGTACTACCTGCAAACAAACGAGTGGTTGGTTGTAAGCGGGTATTCACTTTGAAGCATAAAGTTGATGGTTCAATTTAACGCTACAAAGCTCGACTAGTGGCAAATGGTTACACTCAGACATATGGAATTGACTATTTCGACATCTTCTCTCCAGTAGCAAAGATTGACACTATTCGAGTACTATTTTCTGTGGCAGCAAACAAGGATTGGCCTGCCTCTTTATCAGTTTGATGTGAAAAATGCATTCTTACATTGTGACCTGAGAGAAGAAGTCTACATGGAAGCACCCCCACAATATTTAGAGGTATTTCAATAAGGGGAAGTATGTCGACTAAAGAAGACACTATGTGGTTTGAAACAATCCCCGAGAGCTTGGTTTGGAAGATTCACTGAATCAATGAAGAAATACGGATTTTGGCAGAGTAACTCTAATCAAACATTGTTTTTGAAAAAGAAACAAGGAGCTAATCACCTGCTTGATTATATACGTTGACGATATGGTGATTACGGGAAATGATACAGTGAAAATTACAGAACTTCGAAAGCATTTATTCAGTGAGTTCGAGATGAAGGATTTAGGAAACCTAAAATACTTCCTAGGCATTAAAGTTCTACGGTCAAAGAAAAAAATCTTTTTTCTCTCAACGAAAATATATTTTGGACCTCCTCATAGAAACAGGTTTGATTGATTGTGAACCAACTGATACCCCCACGATCATGAATCACAAACTACAAATAGTGGAGGAAGCACCACCAGAAAATCAGAAATGATACCAACACCTAGTAGAAAAACTTATATATTTGGCACATACCCGGCCAGATATTGCATATGCCGTAGGAGTCATCAGTCAATTCATGTATAAGCCACAGGAGGGACATATGGAGGCAGCAGTGCGGATTGTACGATACTTAAAGGGGAGTTTTCTTTAAAAGGCGCGGTCACCTTGATATTCATGGATATACAGATGCTGATTGGGCTGGTAACCCAGTTGATAGACGGTCAACCGCAGGGTACTTCACTTTTGTAGGTGAAAATCTAGTCACATGGAGTAGCAAGAAGAAAAAGGTAGTGGTCTTATCTAGAGCTGAGGCAGAATTTAGAAGAATAGCTCGGGGACTCACTGAAATCTTATGGCTCAGGAAATTGATGACAGAGATAGGATTTTCGATTGCTGGAGCATTTCAGTTGAAGAGTGATAGGAAAGATGCAATAAGTATCTCTTAGAATCCTGTACCAGTACGACTGTATAAAGCATGTTGAAATAGACAGGCACTTCATAAAAGAAAAAGGAAGGAGGAATCATCAGCTTATCATTTATTTGATCAAAAGACCAATGTGCAGATATTCTCACAAAGGCAGTCTCAAGTCAAGTATACAACAATACACTATGCAAGTTGGGCATCGAAGACTCTACGTTACAACTTGAGGGAGAGTGTTAGATATTTGTCTTATCATGTCATTATTGCTTTCCCATTATTTCATGACTATAGCCGCGTTGAATTATATTTGCACAAGATGGTAAACGTGTAGAATTATGTTCACATGCCATGATTGCTTTCCATGGTTGTAGATGTGTGAAATTGTATTCGTACCTAGGACTTGTGCCTATATGTATCTGAGAGATTGACAAAGAAAAATAATAACTCAAGACTTTTACAATTTTCGCACATTGTTGAGTGCTTTTTAATTTCTAGGTGTGTTCCATATCTCAATAATTCTGTTTCTATTGACGTTTTTCCCTCTTGATGTGTTCCAGGATCTGTGATTTGTAGTATTAGCTATCAGTAGTTGTGTTTTGGAGTTGCATTTGGTGGTTGTTTCTTTCCTCTTGCTCTGGCAGAGGCCTTTTGTAGTTGTAACTTCTGGGCATCATATTTATCTTGCTTTGAACTTTAGTTTAGAGCATATGGCTAGTGGTTTTCTGAGATTTTTTTATCTGCGAGTTGTCTTTCATTCTTTTTTGCATATGTTTCAAGGCTAAGTTTGGATTGTTGGACAGTTTGATTCCTGGTTTCTGTTAATGTCTCTTGCTTGTTTTTCCCTGCGTATGGTTATAGTTTTGAAGTTGGCAGGAATGCTTTGATGTTGATCTATCACCCTTATTTTTTCTTTGGGATGTTTGACCACCTTAATAAAAACATACGTGATCCTCTGCGTTTCGATCAGGATTCTTGCAAAGGATTTTTCTTCTTTCACGAGTTGGTGAGGAAAAGTTGAGGATGTTTTTTGGGTTGGTTTGGGTTTGATCTCAATTTAAAATTGGTTGCCAGTGTATAATTGGAGGATTGTCCTCCCGTGCCGTTGGGGTTTGGGTAAAGTGCTTTGTCAAGTTGATTATGGAAAGCATTGCTCTTTTTCTTCTTGGTTATGGAAGGGCATTGGGTTCATGCTACTCAAACCCGATTATAAAGTTAACTGGGCTCATGTTGGGTTATTTTAGTTAGTTGGGCCTAAGTAAGGATTAAATGGCCAGTCAAATCCAAGTTAGGAATGGGCTGTGAGTGCTCGATTGAGAGGTAAAATCGCTTCAAGTCTGCAGGCATCCGAGGCCCTTTGGTAAGGACCAAGGCGTTGCTGGTTCGGTTTGGTTGTTGTGATTAGGCTCTTTAGGTCATAATTTATAATAAGAGAGATTATTTTTATTGTTGATTGTAAGCATATATTTTTTCTTTTTCGGTGATAATTCAGTTGGAGAGCATGAACGTCGTTCTTTTGGCAATAGTTCAGCTGGAGAGCATGAACGTCGTTCATTTGGCAACAGTTTAGCTGGAGAGCGTCAACGTCGTTTCTTTGGCGACAGTTCAGTTGGAGAGCGTGAACACCATTTCTTTGTCGATGGTTCAGTTGGAGAGTGTGAACATCGTTCTTTTGGCTACATTCAATTGAAGAGCGTGAACATCATTCCTTTGGCGACAGTTCAGCTAGAAAGCTTGAACATCGTTCCTTTGGCGACAGTTTTGATGAAGAGTGTGAGCGTCATTCCTTCAACGATAGTTCAGCTGGAGCGTGAACGTTATTCCTGTGGCAATAGTGCCGCTGGAGAACGTGAACGTTGTTCCTTCGGCGACAGTTCAACTGGAAAGCATGAACGTCATTCCTTTGGTGATGGTTCAGTTGGACAGCGTGAACGTCATTCCTTTGGTGATGGTTCAGTTGGACAGCGTGAACGTCATTGGTGATTTCGCAACACGTCGTGATACCCATAAGTTACAGCTCTTTTATTTTAGATAGAAATGAAAAAGGTCTATTGACCATCTTTATTACCTCGCTTTTTTGTTATGGGTTCCCATAAAATCTCTTGATGTTTTGTTGGTTCCATGCGTGAGGAAAGAGTTGCTCGTAGAGGGTGGTCAGCCACCGTGCACCATTTCAATACTTTTTTAGGAGTTGATAAGGTCTCTCCCAAGTAGGTTGTAGTTTTCCCTGACTGCCAGGGGTCATGAACTTTTTCAATACAAAATCAACTTCTTCGCGCTTATCTCTTTTTGGTTTGGGTTGGTTTCTTTCTTGGAACTGGTTCTGATGCTTTGATAACCCTGCTTGAGATATATTTCTTATTTCATCTATGAACTCCAGGTCTGTCATTCGATTCCTTGTATTTTTCTTGGGGTTGTAGGAGGTAACTCGATATTCTCTGAAAGCGATATCGACGACCAAATGGTTTTAGATCCATAGGTTAGAGCAAATGGGGTGTTTCATATAGAAGTAGATATGATGTTTTTTGCTCGATCTACCGTAGATGAGAATATTTGATGATAGCCCTGAAACTAGTCCATCATGCTCAACAGTTTGCAGCCAGCAGTTAAATCAACGATTTGATCAATAGGTGGTAAGGGATAGAAGTCCTTTGTAATTTTTGTTCAGATCTGCGAAGTCAACACATAATCTTCACTTTTTGTCAGGCTTTTTGACTACCACTATTTTGGAGATCCATTCCGAATACTGAACTTTCTCCACATATTCAGCTTCCAGGAGCTTATGTATTTCATCTTTTATGATTTTATTCTTTTCCAGTCCAAAGAGACATTTTTTTTCTGTTGCACGAGTTTTGTTTCAGGGGTGGTGTTTAGGTGATGGACCGCAACAGTGGTATTTATCATCATGGATCCTGAGGCATTGGATTAAGTCTGTCTCAAGGATAGGTGCTAATTTTTTGCCGATGCGAACAACATGCTTTGAATCATTATCCTTCAAAGGAATTTCCTTATATCCAAGGGGGCAACATTTTCGGGTTCCATTATCTGGGGTCTTTATCAGGTCAATGACTGGTACTGGGTCTTCTGCAGTTGAGCGTTTCCCGGCAGCAAACATCGTATAACAAATGTTGGTGATGCAGAGGTTAGCCCTTACTTGCCCTATTCCATGTTCCTTTGGAAATTTCATGACCAATGTGGAGGCAACTGCCTTGAGCTGGAATAGGCTAGGTCGTCCAATTATAATGTTATATGAGAATGAAGTCTCTATAATCAGATAAGTGATAGGAATAGTCCTTCGTTGCATTCTGTATCCAAAGGTGGTGGGTAACTCAGATGGAGCCAAGGGGTATGACTTCAGCTCCCCAAATCCTTGCAAATAAATAGTAGTGGGACAAATGGCCGCGGTGTATAATCATATTCGCTAGAAGGCGTCTAAAGAGAGAAGATCTAAGGTGCTTCCCTGATCGACGAAGACCTTGTCCTCTATATAACCACGACTTCAGTTGTAATTACTATGGGATAATTGTGTGGCTCTTTAGTTTGAAGGTCTTCGTCGTTGAGCTGGATGGATGGTCCCGGAGGGCATGTCCACACGTGGGCTATCTACTGAAATCTTCGTTGTTGGACTTCCAGTAATCAAAGAGATGTGAAAGCTTTTTCTCTTTTGGATTGCTATTCTTTTTGTCCCTAGTCCAAACATGGTGGTATCTTGGACTGAAGAGTATCCATTAAACTAAGTAGCCTTCACGAGCTAAGTGCTCCAATTCGTCTTTGAGGTATCGACAATCCTCCGTAAGATGCCCTTGATTCTTGTGAAATTGACAATAATGTGGGGCGTTCCTTCCATGAGATTCGTGTCTTATTTTTGTAGGGGCGTTTAAAAGCCCTGTCCTTCGAAATGTTTGTCTGTGATACTCAAATGACGTGATATTCCAAGTATTTTGTTTGCTTTTTTCTTCTTCGATCCTTCTTATGGTATTTTGTTGTTTTTCTTTTTCTTTTTCTTCGAGATGCCAGAGCTTCCAGGATGCCTGGGTTTTGGTTAGATCTTTTCCAGTGCATGAAGGTCCTTCCATCTCGTCTCGTCGAATGTATCTTCCACATATGTCGCTCAATCCCCCCTGAGTGGTCTGGGGATCATCCATCGACGAGATAGCTAGGGGGCCATGCTCTAGACCATGGATTAAGGCATTTATCCTTATGTTAAGGAATAAACCAAGAATTTCTATGCATACTTGGTTGAATCGATGGATATATTCTCGGAGGGACTTGTGCAATTTTTCTGATTTCTTTGTTCGAATAGGTGTACTAGTGCTTAGTCCACCTGCTTTTGTGTAGCGAAGGCATGGGAGAATTGGAACACCAATTCTTCAAAGTTCCAAAAGGATTCCTTTGGAAGCGTGAGGAACCAGTTATGTGCAACTCTAGTTAAGGTCAATATAAAAGCTCTGCATGCCGCGACTTTTGATATGAACGTCATTTCAAAATATAATGTAAAGGAATTTAAGTGTGCTCGAGGATCTGCATCTCCCAAATATTTGGGCAATCTGTTGAGTGCCGCCGGCGGCAAAGTCACAATTTCTTGTTGATTTATTTTGAAAAAATTGTTCATTTTAATGGGCATCCAGGGTGCTAGATCCGCGTGCAGTAGCGGTGGGGGCCAATGATTGTTGAAGCATGAGATCATTTCCCTAATTTGTCTTTGAAATTCATTCATGAGAAGAGAAGCCAAATTGGTTAGATCTCTATTAGTAATATTTTGCTAACCTGAAGTGCTGAAGGCTAAGGTTGTGGCTTGCTCCTTGTTTGGGATATCTCCGGGTACTTTGGGTTGTGTGATCTCAGAAAAATGATGATTGTAAAGATTTTTTGCCATGGTTGTATCGACTTTTTGAATCAATTCCCACAAACGGAGGCAAAATGGTATGATCGGATTTTGTCTTGTCTGATTTTTAAGTAAAATCTTTTCGAAATAAAATAGAAAATATACAAACGAAATTGAGGGGCAGGGGTAGGGGCGAATTTAGGGGTGTCTCGCCTCTCCTAATTCTTGGATCATACTTTAATATGTATTGGTAATGGGCCTAAAAAAATCTATAAATTGGCCCAAGTCAAATAAGAATTGCTAGCCACAAGGGCAACGACAACCATTGCCCAAGCGAAGACGAATTGGGGGAGAATCCACTTCTCAAGAAAATGGAGCTCTACCTTCAATAGCCAGACATTTGAATGGTTTGCAACTCTTTTTCTTTGTTCATTTTTTGATGTACTTGTATATGTATTCTTCTCATTTTTCCTTCTATTTTGTTCCCAGAACAAAAAAAGCATTACACTAAGGAAGAAAATTGAATGTTTCAAAGTCTAAATTTGTATAGATATTAGAGGGCATAGTGCAGGTTCACTGTCCTTTTTTTCTTCTGCAAATAAAGGGGGAAGATGATGTGTACATGATTTCAGAGTCTGAATTTCAAACTATGGATTTGTATACTATTCCGATGATGAATCTTCAGTTTTGAAATTCTGTCTGAAAATGGTGGTTGGTGACTAACTTGTATAACATTCTTCTAATTGGGAAATGGGTTGATTACATATTTTGTATTGCTTTTGTGGAAATGTGTCTACCTTTATTTGACTTGACTTATCCTTTCTCTTGAAGTGTCTATTTATCATCTAGAGCATTGTGTTACTATTTAGGAATTTTCAATTTATTTTGTCATACTGTAAAATGATTTCTGCAAAACGTTGCATATTGTGATGCCTAAATTATGTTAGCACTAAGCCTGGTGATTTTATCTTTTTTATATTTACCCACCTAAAAAAGGAAAACAAAATGCCCCCTAAATTTTTTTTATCCCTCTAATTTCTTTTTCTAGATCTGCTCTTGGGCCGTAGAGACCAAATTCCCAGACTCTAGGATTGGTTTCTTATTCAAAAATTCATCCCACGAATTTTTCTATTTATCCTCCTTTTTACAAGTCTCAACCTTTGCATTACAAATGGTATGTGGCCTATATTTGGAAGTCCTTTTTGGATATGTGGCACCTTTTCAAGAAGAGAAATCCTCCTCTTGACACCTCATTGCGACATGTGTAGTTTACATGTTTTTCCAAGTGTAGAGAGCACATGTTTTATCATGTGTTGATTTGTTGATTTGTTGATTTGGGTTGGGTCGGAAGATGTGGTATTAGATGGCTGTTGTTGGGCCGGGAAGATGAGCTGGTTTATTTTCCTTGGGTTGGGCCGTGATGGAGGGTGTTGGGTTTGATTTTATTTGAGCTGGGTTCTTTTGGCCTTACCATACCCTCCGTCGCATAAGTAATAATAGCCTGAGACAAACAAGCAAACTAGGTTAGTATCATGCAAATCAACTTCGGGTTTAACTAAATTAGGTTAAAGAAATGAGTGTAGATATACCTTATTGTACGCTAAGTCTTGTCCTTTGAGCCAAGCGCCCCTCAACACATGTGCATCTACCGCTGAACATACTCAACCAACAAACATGTACACAAATGTGCCTTGTTTGTCACAAATTTCAAACACATTGATTGTCAATTGCCCTTTCCTAGTCTTGTAGTGTGGCTAATCTTCAAACGTTGTATGTATAGGTACATATGTCCCATCCATAGACCCCAAGCACCCATTCCACCAGATTATAAATATGCTAGCAACCAATAAATGGATTTTTTTTGAAACATTAACTAAGGTAACCAAATTGTACCTAGAAACAACTCCACTAGTCCTATAGTGTAGTTGATTTTCATTGCACTCATTGTCTAAAACTTTTGGGGTGACAAGGAATCTGTCCTTTAGTTTAATCACAGTACTTAGTACCTCATGAAAGGCCACATTTATTGTTTATCCACTTCTCTGAAAATTTGTTTGTAGTGTCATATTCTTTTGGTGGTGGGCTAAAGTGCGTAGGAAAATTGCACTATTCTTCACAATTGAAACATATTGATCATCTGTCATGTCACAGTTATCTCTCATGACCCTACACAGCTCGATAAAGGCTCTCTTGTGCATCCTAAAATTGTTAAAATAATCTCTATTGTTCCCTTGGGTTAGTCTCTCCAAAACTGCTATTTGTTCAGAAATTTTATCTAGAATTAGGTATTTATGTGAGGCATTGCATTTACATTTTCTTTCAACCTTCTCATACTCCTTTTGCCTCTCAATTGAGATGACAATACACGTAACAGATAGAAACAATTTTGTACAGGCCATAATTGGCGTAGTGTCCATGAAATCCATCAGTGTTGACTGCTTTAAGGCTAATTATTTCAAACCAAACAAGGCAAGAGTTTAGTACCAATAATATTCATCCATGTATAACACAACGAGACTTGAGCAAACACATAAACCTAAAAGGAGCAAGTAAAATTTGTAAACAATGATATCTCATAGATTACTAATTGCGTTTTTGTGTTCCTAATGGCTTGATGCAACATAATGTTCCCTGAAGAATATTCAATTATACATATTTCAGTAAATATTCAATCATACATATTTCAAATCAAGCTAAACCCTATAAACAGAAATTTAACCCTCACCCAACTAAAATCGAAGATTAGTGCCTAGAAGATTCATAGCAAGTAATAGATTTCTAAAGAATTTAAACAAGAACCACATACACGCACATACATGCACTACATCTGAAGCCAAAAGCACTTGGAGCAAAAAAGTTGGAAAAATAAAATTAAACTTATATGCAGTCAAAATAAATCAAACATGGGCAAAACAGCAGGAAATTACGGGAATATGTTACCACAAGATGAACTGCTCAAAATGCAAATACCATTTTAAAAGAACATTCTACAGTGTTCCTTTATAAACAACCACATTCAGTAATAAAGTTTATCTTAGAAACGCAAATTTTTGCCAAACAAGCAAACACTACTCGGTAGCGAAATAAAGAATTTCAGTTCAAAAATCAACCTAACCACATACATGCACTCATATTAATCTTGAAAGTAACACATATCCTTAAAAAAAAAAAACAGCAACAAAACCACCTAGCATTGGAAACCGAAAACCAAAACCCTACAAATAATTTCAAATAAAAAATGATGTAAATTACATGCATGCACGCATATTAATCGACCTGCCACTTTTCCCGAGCACCCGACTGACATATCTAAAGCAAGACAAAGTAAATTCAAATTTAAAATCTGAAATCAAATATAAATGACACTATACAAAGATTTGCACCAAAATCTTGAAGTAATTTTACCAACACCATAGTCAAATCGAGGAAACGAAGGGTACAATGGACTGCGTAGGCAAATATGTGAAACATACAGTCCAATCTATAAGCAAAACGGAAAACGACGAACGCGTTGAGGAATAAGACAACCGGTAAGTAGGAAATTTTGGTCAGATTTGAAGACAAACATAGAGACAAAATGTGCAGGAACGAACACGGAGATGACACGGTGAATGTCTTTCCCAAAACGGGATGGATTTAGGGTTAGATGTCGGTGGGCGAGTTTAGGGTATATAGAAGTAGCAATTTTTGTAAATAAGAGATTTTAGACAAGGTTAGCGGGTAAAGTTTAGTCGGGTTTGTAGCAGGATAACATAAATTTCCCATTTTTGACTGATTGGATTTTTGGACTAATCCATGAACAGTAAGGTTGCGCTTGGTAGCAGGATTACAGTTATCTCGCTCCACGGATAACTGCAGGATTTGTATCGTAAAATTTTCGTTGCCACATGTTTGGCAATTGTTTAATGGGATAACGATTGCACAGGGTTTGGACGGATAAAGTGTTTGGTATCAATGGACAACCTAGGGGCTAACCTCATTCAATTGACTATTAATTATGCTTTTACGAAATTGCCCTCGGAATACAAATATCAAAACCATCTGTCTTTTCTCAAATCCAGCATGAAATAAGATCTCTAGCATTTGTGATTTTCTTGTCCACCAGCAATAACTGATTAACTCGAAAGACCGATAGAATCAATTCGATCACTAAATTTGATTAACTCGGAAAATCGATAGAATCAATTCGATCACTAAATTTGATTACCCCGTAAGCCAAGTAAAACATTCCCCTATAATTATAACCCCAAATCGTTACTCTCTTCAATGCTCAAATCAATGAAATGTATTACATAATTTTTAACAATTAGTCTACAAGATGGAAACATTAGCGAAGTCACAAGATTTAGAAGCAAAGTAACAAGTTCGTTTTGCCATACAAGACAAATTCTTATTTAACAATCAGAACAGAAAACTTGAATTTCATCCTCTTCTATCTGACTCCCTCCATCGTCTGGATTAGTTCCATCCTCACTCGGCTCTGTACCCACACAAAGTAAGCAACATTATGACTTGTGAGCAAAGCGCTAAGTAAGTGAAAACCATCCGTCGTTACCATATCATATCGGAATTAAAAATACAACATAAAACACTCCAGTTTCATCAAATGGGCTAACAAGAACATTTCCTTTTCTTTCTATGTCACTCCTCCTTTCTCCTTCAATTCACCCCCGCATCTCAGGTCTTACTGCCCCATTTTCCTTCACTCTTCCTTCCAAGTTGTGCATCCAGCTTAATTACAAAACCTTAGTAAGTCTTACATACCCTACAGAGGTTGAACAGTTAACTCAAACACTTCATTATCGGCACACAACATAATTTCTTCAAAAGACCAAGGCCTTTAAGCAAATCACATCAACATTTTGACACACGATCGACCATCCGCATGCAATAAACAATTAACAAAATACCTCCTTTGCTACAGTCACTCCATCATTTACAATTTTGGAGCACCGTACTTACTCTCAAGAACCACATTCCTTCCTTTGGGGTCAAGGGTAACACCCACAAGATCGGGAAGTTTGTTCCAAGACACCACAGAAATGTGCAGTCGAAAACCCGAACCATGATTAATGAGAGATGCATATGTTTCACTGGATTTCAAGTAAAGATTCCTGAATTAGAGCAAATAAGCATCGATTACATGAGAATTCAGCAGTTGGAACCTTGGATTTGAGTAGGCCTGGGCATTCGGAATTCGGAATTCAAAAATGGGAATTTTCGAACTAATTCAAATTTTTTTCGGAAATGGATTGTGATTTCTAAACCGATCCGTATTTTATTTCGGAAATTGTTCAAAATTCGAAATTTCCAAATTTCCATTAAAAATTTTGAAAATTCGGAAAATCGGTTCAAAAAATCTAAATTTTTGAAAAGTAATAATAATAAAAAATAATAAATTCCAACATCATTCCATCCATATGTTGTCCGGCCTGTCCCACCTCCTGCAACACCCTGAACTGGTGGTACAGTCACCTCTGAATGGTTCCCTGCATACGAGTAAGAACTAAGAAAGCCACAACCACTTATGAGTTCACCACCATCTATCAACAACAAAACACCTGCAGTATCTATTTCTTCAGTCATCTAATAACCTAGATCATTTAAAGCTTAAACCTCGAGAATAACAACTACATTTCTCATCCCAACAAACACAAATGTTTCCTTCTATGAAACTTCCCTCATCTTTGATCCCAAAAAATAATACTTTACACTGAATTGAAAATTCGGAAATTCAAAAACCCTAAAAAATATCGAAAATTCGGAAAAAAAAAATACTTTACCCTGAATAGATTTTAAAAAAAATGGAAATTCAAAAATTCTAAATTTTCAAATATTTTTTTTATCCGATCCAAATTATAAATCGGAAGCACATGTGTAATTCCGATCCGAATTTTAAATTTGGAATTTTGGATCAGAATTCGGAATAGTTCAAAATTTAAAATATCCGAATTTCGAATGCCCAACCTTAGATTCGAGCTCCAGTCGCCGAAAATGAAGTAGACAGAGAAGATGAGAGAATCGTGGAGCGGCTCGTCGCGATGGGAAGATGATGGAATTTTGGTGTATTTATATCAAGGTCAAATTGTTAATTAAGTGAGATTCAGAGGTATTTG
>JAOWBN010182899.1:2198-16748 GCA_028565015.1 Pinguicula moranensis
AAACATAGTACAGAATGAAGGTGAAAATGATCAAAACTAATAATGGGACAGAGTTTGTTAACATCAAATGTTTGCAGGTGTTTCAGGAACATGGGATTCTCCATCAGCGTAGCTGTCCTTACACACTGCAGCAAAATGGATTAGTGGAACGCAAGCATAGAACCTTGTTGCAAGTGGCTATAGCACATTTACTACAAGCAAAAATGGAAAAAATATTTTTGGGAGAGGCAATACTTACTGTCACTCATCTTATAAATAGGTGGCCAAGTAGAGTTTTGACATGGAAATCACCTTTTGAGATACTACATGGTTTTGCACCTGATCTGAACAATTTGAACGTATTTGGATGTGTATGTTTGTTTCAGATTTCAGACCTATTAAGGACAAATTTGATAAAATAGCCTTGAAAGGAATGTTTGTGGGGTATCCTTCAGAACAAAAGGGCCACAAGATATTCATTCGTGAACTCAAGAAAATAATTACATCTCGAGGTATTCAGTTTCATGAAGATAAGTTTTCTTATTGATTTTATTGTTGATGATTATGTTTCACTGCCTGAATGTGTTCCATTGACAGATGATGATGATTTTCTCTCTACATCAATACCAGATACACACACCATATCAGAAATACCTGATATCCTAACAAATACAGAAGCAGTACCAGATGTTTTAACTGATGTAGAAAGACAGTCTAGCTTACTACAACATGATTCAGTGTTATCGGATTCTAGTCCTGTACTCACTGATCAAGTTGCACCTTGTCTCAAACGCAGTACAAAACAGCCTAATGACCCTTCTTGGATGAAAGATTTCCAAGTCTTTGCTTGCAGTCAGAATGATCAAATTATACCATCCCTGCTGAGTCCTTCAGATTCAACTTGCAGGTTTTAGAACAGCATTGTTCCTTCACAACGAATATATCTACTTTGGTAGAACCAAAGCATTATAATCAGGCACAAAATGATGAAAAATGGATTGCAGCTATGAAACAGGAACTATTGGCCCTAGAAGAAAACAGAACTTGGGAGTTAACCACACTTCCTGCAGGAAAGAAAGCGATTGGATCAAAGTAGGTGTACCGTGTGAAATGTAAATTTGATGGAACTGTGGATTGGTACAATTCTAGGCTTATTGTAAAGGGGTATACACAAGTGGAGGGAGAAGATTTTTCTAAAATCTTAACCCACATAGCAAAAGTGGTCACTATTTGGATTTTCTTTGCACTTGCAGCCTCACAAAACTGGTGCATTCACCAACTAGATGTGAATAATGCTTTTTTGCATGGATATCTAGATGAAGCCTCAGGGTTACACAAAAGCCAAAACATGACAGGTTTGTCACTTTTTGAAATCCTTGTATGGCTTAGAACAGACGTCTAGGCAATGGAATTTGGAGTTCACAAACCGCCTGAGCAGCTATGGTTTTAGCCAATCTTACCATGATTTGTTCCTTTTCTCACTGTCTTCATCTGCTCATCAGTTGTACCTAATTGTTTATGTTGATGAAGTGCTCCTAACTGGCACTTTTCTTGATGAAATCTGCAAAGTTAAAACATTTATTGACAAGGAATTCACAATCAAGGATTTGGGGAAGGCAAAATATTTCCTTGGTATGGAAATAGCAAGATCATCTGCAAAAATATATACAAGTCAGCGGAAATACAGTAAAGATCTATTAACTGACACAGGGCATCTTTCATGCAAACCTACATCAACTCCTCTGCCAAGTGATCTCAAATTCTCTGCCATAGATCAAGATGAATCACCACTTTACCATAATCCAGAAAAATACCGAAGGGTGGTTGGCAGGTTGCTGTATCTCAACTATATTCGGCCAGATCTCACGTATGTCATTCATCAGCTGAGCCAATTTGTTCACCAGCCTCATTACTCTCATTGGAATGTTGCTCTGCATGTCCTTAAATATCTTTCATGGAATCAAGCTCTTGGCCTCTTCTATTCCAGCAAGCCTTCAACAGTTTTGACTACATATAGTTGTAAATCTACATGGCACTCTTTGACAAGTTATTGCATTTTTTTGGGATCTAGCCTCATATCATGGAAGACCAAGAAGCACGCTATCATTGCTTGTTCATCAGCGAAGGCTGAATACCGCACTATGGCCATGACAGTTAAGGAATTGCAGTGGATAGTCTTTATGCTTTCTGATTTTCACATTACTCCACAACTACCTATATCCTTTTGGTGTGACAATTGTGTTGCATCGGATATTATCGCCAATCTTGTATTTCACGAGCGAACGAAACATATAGAAATCGATTGCCATTTGGTCAGGGAGTGCATCAAATCTGGCCTTATTAATCCTCAACATATTTCCTCTTCCCATCAACTCGCAAATGTGTTTACTAAAGCTCTTCCCACTGCTAGTTTTCAATCCATTTTGTGCAAAATGAACTTATGGAATGCTCATATTGAGGAGGGGGTGTTGAAATTTAAATCTCAAACTCAGCAGTGTGGAGAAATTATGGCTACATCCAGTTGCAGTCTGGAGAAAACTGAAGAAGATGAAAATGAAATGAAGAAAATAGAGTTGAAAACAGAGCCTTTACCTGAAGAAGAAAGCCTCACGAACAAAGCAAAAAATGTGAAGTTGAAAAGAACGAGTTTATTAGTTACAAAAATACACATGTTGGATCATGGATGAATAGATAGAAATGTAACCAACGGCACAGAATTGTACAACGGTTTGCGTCGTATTAGATACGCTTTAGTTAGTATGAAGACGCTTCTATGGTAGTTTGTAAATTAAGATGGAGAAGAAAATGTCTGTAGAGATCTGAAAAGAGAAAAGTTGAGTTTGAATGAGAAAATAGGGGAAAATTTTCCCAACAAAATTCTTTTAGATTTTATCCAAATAAGGTGTGTTTGTGATTTTCTTTGATCGATGACGGTACAAAATATTGTTATGTATATCCGATAAAAAGTAAAGATAAAACTATAAAGAAGTTTACTTTTTATAAGCAAGAGGTAGAAAACCAACTTAATAAGAAAATTAAGATGGTTAGAAGTGACAGTGGTGGTAAGTATGTTGAACCAATTGGTGCATTTTGTGCACAACATGGTATTATTCATGAGGTCACTGCCCCCTATTGTCCACAATCCAATGGAATGGTCGAACAAATTTTTTAAAAGAAATGATGAACGCAATGTTAATCAGTTTTGTTCGCCACAAAACATGTGGGGGAAGCCATACTATCGGCTAATTACCTTTTAAATAAGGTACCTAAGAAGAAAGTCGAAAAGATGCCTTATAAATTGTGAAAAAGTAAGATACCTTCCAACAAATAATTAAAAGTGTGAAAGTGTCTCACTAAGGTGGTAGCACCTTTACCTAAGAAAATGAAAATAAGTCCAAAAATGATTGACTATATTTTCATTGGGTACACACATCACAGCAATGCATATCAAAATCTTGTGCATGAATCTCAAAACCCCTGATATTCACAAGAATATGATAATGGAATCAAGGAGTGCTTCATTCTTTGAACATGTCTTTTCTATATAAATCCAAAGAATTTGAACCAAGTTCTACAAAACAAGGCTTGGATGAGATTATTCAAGATCAAGAAAAACTTGAAAAAGTTCAGGAAAAGCCCAGACGTAGTAAAAGGGCAAGGACAAAAACATCTTTTAGAACAAATTTTTTGACCACCATGATCGAGAGTAAACGATGAACTTATAAGGAAGTTGTAAGCTCCACGAATGGTCTTTTATGGAAAGAAGCCATAAGCAACCGGAAGGATTTGATTATTTTGATATTTATTCTCCTATGTTGAGAATAAATTATATAAGATTAATTTTATCAGTCTCCGCATTGCACAATCTCGAAGTTCATCAAATAGACACAAAGACTGTTTTTCTTGATGAAGATCTTGACGAAGAAATTTACGTGGAACAACCCGGGGGTTATGTGACTCCTGGACAAGAAAATAAAGTCTGTAAATTGGTAAAGTCCTTGTACGGATTTAAGCAAACACCCAAACACTGGCATGAGAAATTTGACTATGTCATGATAACCAATGGATACAAAATCAAAGAGTGTGACAAGTGTATTTACGGGAAAATTACAGAATAAAGATATATAATCTTATGTCAGTATGTAGATGATATACTAATTGTCAGCAGTAATGATCGAATGGTAAAATCTACCAAAAACATGCTAAACTCAAAAATTGATATGAAAGATATGAGTTTGACTGATGTAATTTTAGGGATTAAAATTATACGATCGCCAAATGGTATCATCTTGAGTCAATCGATCCTTATGAACAAAATTCTAGACAAATTCAATAAAAATGATTCTCGTTCTTCTAGAACTCTAATTGACATAAGGATGAGCAAAATACCATCGATTTTTTGGTTAACCGCATACCAACGGATAACCAAATATCAACGGTTAACCAAACCGAATAACCAATTTTTTTTGTTATTAGGTTCAATTTTACATAACAAAAATTTTTTTGGTTCAATTTTCAGTTATAACCGATCAATTATGGTTATAACCAAAAATTAATTATTTTTTTTTTACAAAACTACACCGCTTTCTTTATTCTCTACGACTCTGCCTCATAACTATGCTCGTTAGTTGTTACTTGATCGATTGACGATTCTTCAAATCTAAAATCTTTATTTCATTGATGCTATAAGGTTAACAAGATGAGCAATGTCAACTATTACGGTAAAGACACCTGTTGCCATACGTGTATGACTGTCCGAGTAGTTGAATGTCAGTAGATCAATGTTGGTGTAACCACTAAGTCTTTGCTTAGTGGATTACTACAACAATCTCACGACTATGATACTATAAGGTGTGCAGGCCGGACCGACTTTTATGATACTGTAAAGACTTTTGTAGTCATATCTTGCCAGCCTGCATAACTGACTACCACTGATCAATGCTCTTGAACACTCAAACCTCATTTCATCCGTTGTGAGACGACATGTAAATAGTTTTCTTTTTTCTTTTTTCCGCCTTTTACTTTCTTATCCCTGATAAGAAAATTATAAATATTTTATTAATGAAATTTGGATTATAAAAAAAAATCTTTATTTTATTCAAATATTTACATACAAGGATTCAGGCATTTCTACAACGCACCCACTATACTCTCAACTAAGTTGGGATTTGGGGGTTAGATGTACGCGGCCTTACCCCTTTGATTATGCAAAGAGGTCGTCACTATACAAAGATTAAGGCATTTCATTCACCTCAATTTGAGATTTCACATTTCAATTGTAGGGTTTTACGATTCTTCTCTGTGGCTCTTCCTCCAACATTCCGACTCGGCGACTTTATTCACGAAAATGATATAGCGCACAAAAATGATATAGCGCACGAAAACTTATCGCACGAAATGCACGAAAATGGCCCAAATGACCAAAATACCCTCGTATTAAACACTGGCACGAAATTTAATACGGGGGCATTTTGGTCATTTAGACCATTTTTGTGCGTTTGTGTACTGCCTTTTCGTGCGTCATATCATTTCTGCTCCATTCATCACCATCAATTCCTGAATCCTGTTCCTCCATCTCAGCGACTCCGCAAGGCGACTCCATTAGTAAATGGTAATTGCTTTTGTAATTGATTTGTTTGAGAAAATTCAACTTTATTGAACTGATTGATAAGTTCATTTCGTCTGCGAGTTATGCTAGTTATGTAGAGTAAAGGCGCGTTGGTGGAAGTGATACAACTCTGATATTTCAATAGAATCAATTTTGGGTTATGTCGTGGTCTGTGGAAGTGATACAGTAGCCCAAAAATATATTTTGGGTTATCTTTCAATAGAAACAATTTTGGGTTATGTTGTAAAATTTAAATGGAGATGTACTTCATTTCGTTTTCTTTCAACTAGGTTTATATTGGGTTATGTTGATGTTTGTGTAAATGTATGTGCCAATCATTTGGATCCTCTCTAATCCACAAGTTAAACTCCATGGCATGGGATAAAACCAGTATGATTGAAGATTAGTCTCTCACTGTTAGTAGTATGTTAGTCTTGTCATTGCTATGGCTAATGAATAAATCTTCTAGCTTCTGGCATGGTATAATTATATAATATTCATGCAGTACAAGCTTCTTTTCAACTTTTTGCATGATAGTCTTGTCATTTAAATTATGCTTTGCTTCAGTTTTTATAAAAGAAACTAATGTTTTGCTTCAGTTTTATGAAACTAATGGAGTGTTTTAGTTTAGTTTTCTCATTTAAATTGTGTTCCTTCTTTTATGCTTGCTGATTTTTGTCCATTAACTTTGATATTTACTGATTTTTGTTTTCTTTTACGAATATGGAACATCCTGAGTTTCCTGGCATTCACGAGACACCTTATTTTGATGAAATAGAAGAAGAAATTGCTTAAACAAGTTTTACTTCCACCCAAAAAAGAAAGATGAAATTGCGATCCAAGGTGTGGGACCATTTTGTCAAGATGTCCTTGTTTCCTGGAGCGATTAAAGATGCAAAAAAAGCTAGGTGCTTGCATTGTGGCAAACATGTCCAGTGCCTGATAAAAATGCGGGTACTTCAGGCATGTGGCAACACTACAGGAGATGCCCCAGGTTACAACAGCAGCGACAAACTACAACATGAGAATTTCAAGCTAAGTTCACCTTTGATGCATCATCCGGAGTGTTGGACGTAGTGAGAGTCTTGAAAGATACATTTGATGAAAAGAAGTCTCAAAGGGCATGTGAACTATCATTCCTCCTTGTGGAGAAGTCAGGTTTCAAAAACTTTGCAAGGGTACTTGAGCCTCAATTCGAGGTGACTTCTAGGCATACTGTGGCCCAAGACTGCATGGGGTATACATTTCATAGATGAATGCATTTAAGGAAAAAAGTGTTGGAGTTAGGGCTACTCAAAAATACCGATCGGTATTCGCTTACCGTACCAAAATACTGATTAAGTTCGGTATTTCGGTATTTCGATAACAGTATCAGTATGAGAATATGATACCAATTTTTAATCGGTACGGTATCAATATTACTGTTCGGTATTCGGTAATACCGATTACCGATTTTATTTTATTTTTAAATTGAAACTTAAATTTGTTGCGTGATTTGTGATTTGTGAAGACTGAATTCTGATTAGTGATTTTAAGGCAAGTCCCCAGCAAGCAAGCCCATTTCTCATTTCTCAATCTCATTCTCTGTCGATGATTCTCTCATCTCATCCCGCTTCGCTCTTGGCCTCTCGCTCGTGTTGACTGTCGTTGCGGTTGCTCTGCTCGACCTCGACTGTAGGGTTTAGGAATACATACATTTCTTCGACTAATCGGCTTCTTTCGCCCAATGGATTCGGAATACAAGTCAAGGGAGTCGGAATTCTTCGATACAGTGCATCTTGTGTTGTGAGGAAATGATTTGAGAAATTCCTGTACAGGTACATTGCTGGCACTTATGAACTTATCATATTCAGAAACATTGTGAAGGCTGAAGGGTTACTCTCTCATGGACAGGATGAGGTTTTCTCCATAGTTTAGAGCAATTACTTGTTCAATAGTCATGATAGGAAATCTCTCACATTCTTATCTAAAAAAACTAAATCCCTCACAGTCACAACTTCGTATTTTGGTATACCGAATACCAAACTGAATATCGAATACCAAATTTTTTTGGTATTTCGATATATCGGTTCGGTATCTGTTTGAATTTTCAAATATCGAAAAATTTTGGTTCGGTTCGTTATTATCGATTATTGATCGGTAATACCGAATAAGCAGTCCTAGTTGGGGTTGAGTCTGAGGGTGTGTTTGACCACAAAAACATGGACATTAGTGCAAAATATTACTTACATATGTGTCACATCATACTTTATTGACATACATTGACAGCTTCACAGGAGTCATCGGGTTTCGAAATATCATAGATTACAAAGGACAATCTCTTTCAAAATAGATGGAAAAAGTTATGGTAGACTAGGGCATTGAGAAGGTTCTCACCATCATTATCGATAATGGCTCAAACAATTATACATGTTTTGATTATTTGAGATAACAATTGTGGAAGTTTGGTGAAAAGGTTGGCGGAGTGATGCTAAATCATGACAACTTACACATGCATTGTACTTCACACATCCTGAACTTGGTTGTTTAGGATGAATTGAATGAGATTGATCATTTCTTCCAAAGGATGAGGATGATGGTAAAGTATGTTAAATCTTATCTTCAATGGGAAGAATCATTCAAGATTTGTGTAAAAGCCAATGGTTTGCAATCTAAGAGTTTTCTACAGCTAGATGTATGCATAAGGTGGAATTATATCTTTTCAATGCTTTAATCTATTGAAGAGCATCAAGCGGCATTCGAAGAGATGTTGGAGTTGGAAGATGGACACCTATTGCAGTGTTTAACTGATGTTAAAGTAGAGGACAAAAATGGAACAAAGGTAGCATTGGGGGCTCCTATACAACATGACTGAAAGAATATCAAGCAGTTCATTGGTTTCTTGGGATTGTTGTATGAAGCAACATTGGTGTTCTCGGCCTCCAAAACTTGCACTGCACACATCTTTTTCAGGAAGTTGGAACATATTAAGAAGCAATTGGATATATTTATGATGAGCGAGGATGACAGTTTCAGTGGAATGGCCAAGAAAATGCATAATAAATATGTTAAATATTGGGGAGGATTTACTACAAGTCACCCGAGGCTCAAGATAAACAAGTATGATTTATGTCTTGCTTTATGAATTGTTCTTATTACTTTTTCGTTTGCATATATGTACTTAAAACATACTACTATTTGTCTTAAATATGATTAGGTTCTTATATGTAGCTACTATACTTGAACCAAAGTATAAAATTCGATGGTTTGAGTATTGATTTCTCATGACTCTGAATGATGTTCATAGAAAAGATGTCATTGCAATGGTTAAACAAATGGTGGAAGATCTTTTTCATGAGTATAATTTGATATATGGTAGATCTTCAACCGGACCAAATGAGGTGGGAATTAATGCGACATATCCAAAGTTGGAAGGTTTTGGTGCTTTCATAGTTCAAATAACGAAATTTGACCAACACACTGAGTTGGATCGATATGATGGAAAGAAATGAGCCTTTAACGGCTTCATATGATATTTTACAATGGTGGAAGCTCAATGAATCAAGTATCTCATACTTACTAGAATGGCACGGGATGTTCTTTCCATTCCCATCACGACCGTGCCTTCGAATTGGCTTTTAGTATGAGAGGCAGAGTCTTAAGTGTGTTCAAAAGTTCTTTGACACCCAAGACAGTTGAGGGATTGATATGCGCTCAGAATTGGATGAATAAAAATATTGAGACTGAGATTTTACACCATTGTGATGGGACAGAGCACCCGGATGCGTATATACTTGACTCAGACTATTACTATTTTATTTAAAGTATTTTTACTTAACTTAATTATTTGATTGTAGTATTTATATACATAACTACATGTTTTTTTATTTATTAATATAGAGCTTGAATCGAATCCCACGAACATGGTTGTTTGGGTCGGCCTCGGTGACGTACGTATCCAGGATCAAAGTGGTAATTCAGTTGCACTTGAAAATGGAAATTGTTGTCATATTGTTTCATTTTGACTTGTAATTTCAAAATTCCTGCTGGTGATGCGAAGAACTGTGGCTCCACACTGCCTTCCCAATAGGTAGTAGTTACAGATATCGGGTTTTATGACTGATAGATGCTTTGAACGAACAGTAAACGATTTGATTGTGAGAGTGATTTTGGATTTGTTTAGCTATGGATGTGACATTTGATATTGCAATGATATTAAACATATATGTGATGAAAATTATCAAAAAAACAAAACATATATGTGATAGATTTTACATAGGTAAATTGTACAGGTTTTTGTTATGTTTCACATATTTTTTGATTGATTATAACTAAAATTACAGATGAAATATTGTCATTTTTTCATTAAATTTTATAAGTTATATAAATTTACGAGTTAAGTTATGAAATCTGATTGGCGGTGTTTTGATTGGCTGGGCCTTTTCATAGGTGGCACACTTTGAATTCGAACCACAGGCACATTTACTGCAACACATGGGAATGATCCAAAGTCGGGGCACAAAGAACTTTGGAAGATGCTATGATGTTAGTGTATTGTCTAGAATATTTAGCTTTTAAAAAATGACCATATCTTCAAATAAGGTTAATAGAAGAGATCGTACAAGATGGAATTTCTACGAAAATAGTCTTTTTATCTAAAAGTTTTTTTTAAGTATATAAGTAAATAAAGTTTATATAAATCTTATATAATTTTACGAGTTATATGAGTTTATAAGTTAAATAAATATTTAAGTTATATATGTTTATAATTTATATAAAATTTTAAGTTTAATAAGTTATATAAGTTTTAAAGTTTAATAACTTAATAAAATTTATAAGTTATATAAGTTTTAAAAATATATATGTTTATAAGTTATTTTTAAGTTTTATAAGTTATATAAGTTTGTAAGTTGTATAAGTTATACAGTTTTAAAATTTTATAAGTTAAATAAATTTTATAAGTTAATGAGTTATATAATTTTATAAGTTTTATATTACAACCCATAAACTAGACCTTAATACACTAAAAAATTAGAAAATAAATTTTTTTAAGCCTAAACCCTACTATTAGAAAAAAATACACTGTTAGATTTTTCAGTTAACCGAAGGCCGAACAAAATAACCGAACTAAACTAAATTGTTCGGTAAGTTTGGTTAACCATAAACCGAACCAAAAAATCAAAGAAAATTGAATTTTCGATTATTCAATTCGGCTTGGTTATGAAAAATCATAACCAAACCTTATTCGATTCGGTGTCGGTTATTATCGTAACCAATAATGAAAAACCGAATAAGCACCCCTACATAAGTCAACATCTGTCGAAAAATAATGGAAAGAGTATTGCTAAAGTAAAATATGTTAGAGTGATAGACAGTCTTATGTACCTGATGAGCTGTACAAGACTAGACATTGCCTATACTGTGAGTGTATTGAGCAGATTCACAAATAATCCTAGAAGCGATCACTGAAAAACAATAACTAGAATACTAGGATACTTAAGATATACTCGTGCTATAGGCTGCATTATAGCAGAGACCATGTTGTCTTAGAAGGATACACTGATGCAAGCTGAATCTCAGATATAAAAGACTCTAGTGGATATGTCTTCATTAGGTGCATCAGTTTTGTGGGAAAGAATCTGAGTTCGTAGCATTGGATAAATGCAGTGAAGATGTAGAATAACTACGGAATATTCTAGAGGATATTCCAGATTAGCCTAAACCCATGCTAGCAATATGTATATAATGCGATAACCAATCTACAATTGGTAGAGTAAAGAATGTCATATACAATGGCAAGTCGAGATATATACGCTGTCGACATAATTTGGTTAGAAAACTGATTTCAAATAGAGTTATCACTATTAACTTTGTAAAGTCAAATGATAACATTGTGGATTCGCTCCCAAAGGGTCAAATAAAGATCAAAATTAAAAGACATCAATAGGAATGAGACTTAAGCCCGTTAAAAAATAAGGCCGATTGAAAGGAAACTCAATCTAGTTGACTGGAGATCCCAAGATCTAGGTTTAAAGGAACAATCTAACTGTAATGACCTTGGTACTTCACTGCGAGGTAAAACCTTGCATATTCCTATGATAAAACAATGAAATTCGTTGGAAAAGGCTAAACATATTTGCTTTTAATGATCCTCATGCATCGAAAATCCGAGCGAAGTAATGCGGGTTACTCTTAATTAAGTGATCACCTATGTGAGAGAGAAGACAGGTCGCTTCAAATGAGAATTGTGGGGGCTCAATTCTTTAAAACTCTTGCAGAACCAGACGTATGATCAGGGCCAAAATGAACATAAAACATGAGAAACAAAAAGGTATTAGAAAGATATCTATGTGGATTATATTATACGTTTACATAAATGACAGAATAGTTCAAGGACATCGCATCGCGTCTACTGATCAGCTAGTAAAGTTAATATATTCTCACAAGGGAAGGTTCAGGGAGTGAAACCTACCTAGTTTATGCAGGTGTTGATCGCAGAATTCTCTCCATGTATTGAGTCTGTGTATAGGATCAATTTCATTCATATGAGGCATTGTTGGAAAAAAATGATATTAATTATTAATATGTTATAAGAGATGAATGAGAAATTGATAAAGAATATGAAGGGAAAAGTTTTTATTTTTTCATTCAAGTCCATGATTCTACTAAGTTAGTGAAGAAAATGAAGAGTTGAGTCATTAACCCACTAAGTTAGTTTAGATAATGTAGAAGTTGGAGAGGCAAAAATCTCTAACACTCATTCAATAGTAGATTCCCTCTTGAGTGAAAACACACACACAACAAATTGAGTCTAAAATTCTATCTCTTTTCTTGGAATATTTTGTGAATCCTTCAATTGGTGATAGAAGAAATCGTTAGAGTTCGCCAGAGTTGTATTGCAAGTGTCGTGCATATTAACTTGTATCTGTTGTATTTTGGAAGACAAACAGTCGTGAATCGCAAAGCACCCAGGATAGGGTGAATCTTTTTTAAGGAAATTATGAGTTTCACAGTCCGGAGTTCTTCGAATCCCCCTATTTCATTCAATAGTGAAAGATTGAAGTTATACTTTTATTTATGTAATTCTTATAGAACTTTATCTATTGTTTAATTCTTTCATTGTAATAAACTGTTAATTTCCATGACTATTGCTCAACATTTACGAGCTTTGAACCTCAGTAATAACAGCTTTAAATAAACTGTTCCATTGGCGATTTGGCAATGTTGGTTCATGACTTCCCTTGATCTATCAAGAAACAAGCTCAGTGGTCCTCTTACCATAGGCTTTGGTGCAACATTCTCAGGGCTTAAGATGTTGAACCTCGCTGGCAACAGAACTCATGGTCGAGATTTGGATTTTTTTGGGATGGAATCAATCAGACACCTTAACATTTCAGACAATCTTTTTAAGGATTCTGTTGTTCATATCTTTCAAGGGCCACTGGAGGTTATTGACTTGAGCAAAAAACAGTTCAATGGCTTTATTGCTCATGTAAACTTCAGCTCATCCTTTAACTGGTTGAATTTGCTTTATTTGGACATCTCTGAGAATCATTTTACTGGAGAGCTGTTCAATAAATTGAACAATTCAGTGAATCTAAAGCACTTGAATCTGGCACACAACAGATTTACCAGACAGATGTTCCTGCAAGTTGCTGAAGGTTCCAGTTTACAGCACCTGAAATTTATCGGGAACTAACTTGATTGGTCCGATTCCTGATAATATTTCACACCTACAGAATCTGCAAATTCTTGATCTTTCCAGAAACCATCTTCGTGGCGGTGTTCCATTATCTGTTAACAAGAATCTTCAAGTCCTTGACCTTTCTTACAAATAGCTAACAGGAGTGATTGCTAGGTTGCTCATACAAGAAGATTGTTGAAACAGCCTTCACTGGATCCATCAACATCTACCCAATATCTGCAGATCCAACCTTCTTTAGAAGAAAAGTACCAAACCATGATGCACTGAAGTTTGTCATTTATCATGATTTGTTTGCTTATGGTTTTTCTCTGTTTAGCATTTAGATCCCAAACCGTAGATAGAATGTGGGCAGTTAAGCTGAAACCTTTCAAGGATGAAGAATCTATCTCCAGACTATTCTCATTCAAGAGAGATTCAACCACTTGGACTGTTGATGTTAAGCAAGCAACTTCAGTGCCAGTGGTGATCTTTGAGAAGACATTACTGAACTTCACCTTTGCTGACCTTGTGTCTGCAACTTCTTATTTCGACCCTACTGCGATACTGGCTGAAGGCCGATTTGGGCCGGTTTACCGTGCATTATTACCAAGAGATATCCATGTTGCTGTACAAGTTATGGTTCACGGATCCACTACCATGTGTGACCAAGATGCTGTAAGAGAACTAGAGTACCTTGGTCGAATCAAGCATCCTAAACTTGTCCCTCTAGCTGGATACTGCTTGGCCGGAGAACAAAGGATGGCAATCTCCGAGTACATGGAAAGAGGAAACCTGCAAAATTTGCTTCACACCACACCACAATCTGATCAAACTACAGAAGAGAACATTTCAGAAGATGACAAGAATGAGATACAAAATGTTGGCTCGGAAATTTTTCTTGGACAATGGGACCTTCAGCTATTGAATGAGACACTGGGAGAAGAGCTGACTAGTGAAATTTTGACACTAAGGACACCGAGTCAGGATCTGGGAAAGGATCTTTTTGTGTGAAAACCGGAAAGGAATGAAAAATTCCCAATCAAATCTGCGTGGAATGAAACCAGAAATAGATCAGCGGCCTTTGAGGTTAATGATTGGGTTTGGAACAAGCATATTCATCCAAAAATATCCCTATGTGCTTGGAGGGCTTCGAACTATTGTTTACCTACTGATGAGCAGTTGACAAGTGTAATTCAATATAACATAACGGATCTAATATTAATTATAACGATAACAAATACAGTAAATGTTACCTGATGCGGAAGCGTGATATTTGAATCGAATATCCGGAACGAGGCTA
>JAOWBN010182910.1:0-16747 GCA_028565015.1 Pinguicula moranensis
GAAATATGATGGTTTGATTGGCTACTTGTAGCTAAAGCAAAGCTTAAAAGGGGACAAAGTTTCAAACTTTAGAGGATATCGAAGATGAAGATAGACAGTGATCGAGACTGGTTAAACCCTCCAACTCCAACTTGGAAGGAGAAGAAGTTCTGCCCTAGATTCTTTCGCGATTGCAAAATTTGAGCACGAGGGAAAATAATTTTGAGGTGTATTTTATATTTGGTCGATTTGTAATTTTTTGGTGGTAGAGGGTTATTTTGGTCATTTCATTCCGTCGATTTTTGTTGGTTAGAATTGGTTTTTGCAAATCGAGGGTTTAAAATGGGGCATTTGACCAATTGTAACTTTGCCCGAGTAGTAAACCTTCGGGTAGGGTTAAAAAATCTCGGGGCACCAAACGCGTGTCACAATTGGTTAAATTCGGTTTACTGGTGAAAGACCGACATAAACCAGGTACAAACCAGCTATCAAACGCTAACTTTCTGATCTCGAGCTGATTCTCAGTGATTTGATCAAATTCTCATTCGATTACAAGGTCTCAAGAGCAGACTTAGATCCAGGTTTTGTATTTCGCATTCATCTAGCCGATTGAAATTCAAAAAATGATGATGTGAAAGATGGATGGAGTTGTTGTTGATGAAGAAGAACTTTGATTGTAGTAGGACGACAATCAATTGCAAAAAATGGAAGAGTTGATCGAGGAACAGCTGCAGGTCCACGGATCTGAAAACCTTGGGATGCAACTTGTAACAATTCCTCTGATAGAATCGAATTATTTGATTTGGAAGAGTGCTATGATTTCGGCATTGGAGGCAAAACTGAAGATAGGATTTGTATATGGAACTTTGAAGTGACCTGATGAAAATTCTTATTTGTTTCTGAAATGGAAACAAGCAAATAGTTTGGTTTGTTCGTGGATTAAGAGTGCCATGGTACCTGAGTTAACAAAGCAGTTTACTTTTATACATGATGCGCAAATATTGTGGAAGAGTTTGGAGACAAGATTTGGTACTAGAAACTTGCTTCACTTGTTAGATTTGAAGAGGAGTGTAGCTATGCTGAGACAGTCGAATCAGACTGTTGATAGCACAATGGTAAGCTAAATATGATTTTGGATCAGTATGATCATTTGAGGACACTAATGCACATAGATGGTGAAATAGGTGTCTTGATCAAGAAGAGAGAACATGAAGATAGGGTAATGGAATTCTTGATGGGATTCGATGAATTTTTTGATTCTGAGAAGAGTAGGATTATGAGTATGAAGCCATTGCCACTTGTAGACACGGTGTATGGCTTGATAGCTGCGGTTGAGAGGCACAAAGAGGTAAGTGTGCACATATCTACAAGAGATGAATCTATGAATGTTGCTATGCTTGCAAAATCATTATCCTGGAAGAAGGATGGCTTAGTGAAGCAAGAGGTGGATAGAAGTGGGCTGAAATGCACTCACTGCAGCAAGACTGGACATTTGGTTGGATATTGTTATAATATGAAAGACTGCACTCATTGTGGCAAAACAGGGCATGTTGCCACGCAGTGTTTTAAACTCAAGGGCTATCCTGAGCGCTGGGGAGATTAGAAGAGAAGGGACAAGCCTTATGCTGCTACTAACCTCACAGAGACCGAAAATGAATGAAACAATCCATTAGATTTTTTTACAAAGGACAAGAGAAACATTTATGAAGTGGTAGGTAACATGCAGAGAGAATTACAAAAGCTGATGAAAGGGAAATCTCCTGCTGATCAGGTGAACATGGTGCACTATGGAGACTTTGCGGGTGCATCTACAACACCGCGTCTTAATTGCATCGTGAGATCAGATATAGGGCATCATGACTGGATTGTAGATACAGGTGCAATTAGTCATATGTGTACAGATATGACCATGATGGAAAACACTGTTTTCTTTAACAGTTTAACCCCAGTTTGGCTGCCTGACGGCAGTATCAAATCAGTGACAAGTAGTTGTGATGTGCATTTATCAGGATCAATTACCTTGAAGTCTTGTTTGTATCTGCCAAACTTCAAATATAACTTGTTATCAGTGAGGAAAATGTCACAATGTTCTGCCCTGTTCTTCTAGTTTTTACCTAACTGGTGCTTGTTGCTGGACCTTAAAACAGGTCAAATGTTGCGATTGGTGAGGTGGTCCATGAGCTATACATTCTCAATGCTATTTCTGTTGATCCAAATTCAATAACAAGGATCCGGGATGATTACTATGTTTACCTGGGATCTTCTTTGAGACATAATAAAATTGCTTTAGAGAGCAATATTTCTTGCAATGCGTTTACTGCCATTGATTCTACTCAGCTGCATGATAGGCTAGGACATTCGTCTAGTGATGTGATGACTCATGTTGAACGTTTTGCATTAAGTCCACATATAAAGAAATCTTCTACATTCTGTGATGTTTGCACACTCTCAAAGTTATGCAGGTCTTCCTTTCCGAAGAGCACACATGTATCCGCAGATTGTTTTGATCTTTTGCACATGAATGTTTGGGGGCCTTATAACCAACATTCACTCAGTCGTTGTCTATACTCTCTGACCGTGGTGGATGATAAGAGTCGGTGCACTTGGACCTTTTTATTCAAATGCAAGGAACAAGTACCAAAGCTGATTGAACATTTTGTTCTTCTGGTGCAGAATCAATATGGCAGGAATATTAAGGTGGTGAGAACAGATAATGCCACAGAGTTTGTTAATGCAAGGTGCTCAGATCTATTTGCACACTCTGGTATTATCCATCAGAGAAGTTTCCCGTATACTCCGTAGCAAAATGGAATGGCAGAACGCAAGCACATATCATTACTGCAGGTTGCTCGTGCTCTATTGCTCAAGTCACTTGCTTAAGAAATTCTTGGGTGAAGGTGTGCTCACAGTCACATATTTGGTTAATAGATGGCCAAGCAAGGTTCTGAATTGGAGAACACCTTTCGAGGTCTTGTACAGTGAGAGGCCAAATCTTGAACATCTCTGAGTGTTTGGGTGCCTTTGTTTTGTTGTGGATAATAAACCTGGTAAAGATAAGTTTGATCCACGATCTCATAGAGGTGTGTTTGTTGGCTACTCTAATGAGGAGAAGGGTAACAAAGTTTATCTTCCAATCACTGGTAAGGTTATAATGTCCAGGGATTTGCAGTTCCTTGAATCAGTTTTCCCTGCTTCTACATCCTTGATGACTGATGCACCTATGTTAAATGATGAGTTACGGTTTGCTGGTGGAGATGAGTCACAGCCTGCTGCTAAGGCTTTTACTCCAAACCATATTTTTGTGGATTCTACACCTCTGCAAGATCATATTGTTGAAGAACCTGCTTTTGTCACAAATCATGAGACATCTGATCCTCAAGTTATATCAGAAACAGTTGGTATGGATCTATCACTAGATCTTATCTCTGCTATTCAGTCTCCTGCACCGTGCCTCAGAAGAAGTACTCGATCCCATAAACCACCTACTTGGCTGGATGATTTCCATTTTTCCACATCATGTGCATAGAACAATCTTGTTGCCTCTGACTCCACCTACTATTTTTCCAGCAGGTATCGTGAATTTGCTTCGAACTTGTCTGCTATTACAGAGCCTAAAAGTTATAATCAGGCTCAGACAAACCAAAAATGGATTGATGCTATGCATACTGAGCTACGAGCTCTAGAAGATAATGGGATATGGGATATCACAGAGTTACCTCCCGGTAAGAAGGCTATTGGCTCAAAATAGGTTTACAAGGTGAAATGCAAGGCTGATGGCACTGTGGATCGATACAAGGCAAGGTTAGTGGCCAAAGGGTACACGCAGGTGGAAGGAGAATACTTTGATGAGATTTTTAGCCCTGTGGCTAAAGTTTTCACGGTTAGACTCTTGTTTGCCATAGCTGCGGCTAATCTGTGGGATGTCCAGTAGCTAGACGTGAATAATGCTTTTTTGCATGGGACTCCTGATGAAGAGGTGTTTATGCATACACCTCTCGAGTACTCTGGTGCCAAGAAAGGGCAGGTGTGTAGGCTATGGAAATCACTATACGGCCTCAAGCAGGCCTCAAGACAATGGAAACTAGCCTTCACCACTACCTTGACAGATTATAGTTTCTTGCAGTCTTACCACAATCCTTGCTTCTTCACCTTAAGTGGTTCTGATCTTCAGATCTTTTTCCTAGTGTATGTGGATGATGTCTTCAGCACAGGCACATCCAGTTCAAAAATCACTTGAGTCAAGGATCACCTCCATGTTGCCCTCTCTATCAAAGATTTAGGAGCTGCAAAATTCTTTCTTGGTATGGAGATAGCATGGTCTCACAGTGGGATATGCATCAATCGGAAAAAATATGTTTAGGACTTGTTAACTGATTCTGGTTATCTGAACAACACACCTGCTGCTACTCAATTTCCCACTGATCTCCGGTTTGCATCTGCACAGCTTGAAGAGTCCCCTTTGTACCACAATCCAGAGAAGTATCGCAGGAATGTAGGCACCGTCTTGTAGCTCAATTACACAAGGCCTAATATTACCTATGTTGTGTAGCAATTGAGTCAGTATGTTCAGGTGCCTCATGATATTCATTGGAATGCTGTTGTGCATGTTCTGAGATATTTGGCTGGGCACATTACACTTGGTCTCTTCTATCCAAGCTCCTCTCCTTTCACCCTCACTGCATATAATAATACAGATTTGGGGAGCTGCAGGACCACCAAACATTCACTCACGGGCTTTCGCCTCTTTTTAGGTACTAGTTTGATTTCCTGGAAGATAAAAAAGCAGCCTACCATCTCTTGCTCATTAGCTGAGGCTAAATAAAGAGCCATGACAGCAACAGTTCTGGTGCTGGAGTGGGTAGCCTTCATGCTGAATGATTTTCTGATTGATGTGCCCTTGCCGATTTCTTTTTGGTGTGACAACAAGGTTGCAGTGTACATCACGGCCAACCCCATCTTCAATGAGAGGACCAATCACATAGATATTGACTTCCTTGTTGTGCGGGATCAGTTCAAGGCCGGTTTTGTGCTACCACAACATGTACCTACCTCTGATCAACTCGAAGATTTATTTACCAAGGGTCTTTCCTCTGTTGCCTTCTCCCACTTGTTGTCCAAGATGAGCTTGTGGTTTGCTCATATTGAAGGGGGGATATTGGAGAAGTCAGCTATGCCAGCCATCACTGATGCAGTGTTCAAGCCTGAGGCATAACTGAAGAAATAAAAGCAAGCAACGTCTGGAAATGAAGAGGAAAACATATATTTTTGCTGCAGAGGAAAACAGAGTTGAGAACTTTGTTTATGAATTCCGCCGCCAATGGGATTGCTTTTAAATGCTGACTGACAGTGATGTGGCATTGTTTGCCTTTTGTAGCATTAGTATAAAAGAAACACAAGTTTGTAATTATGGTTGACGTTTTTCATTCGATAAATACAAAATACAAAAAGAGGGAAAAAAATTCCCGCAAAACTGTTTTCTGATTTCGAGTTGATTCTTAGCGATCTGATCAAAATCTCATTTGATTACAATTATTTCCATTTCTCTCCTTACTTTTGAGAAACTGTTAGATTTTTCTTTCTATTTTTCCCTGGTGTCCTTGAGGTTTCTCCTATCTTCCTCAATGAGAATCTTGATTTGTTTGTACTTAACACTATACTTATTGAATGTCTTATCATACAGGTTATTGTGCCGGCGCTCCTGATGATTATACACATTATTAGTTTAAATCAACTATCTGACAAAGAAATAGATAAGGGTAGCTTTCAAGTATGTTTTTACACAAGTATTCTATGAAGAACAATGCATGTAAGTTTTCAATGTTAAACTTGTTTGCTTTATGTTCTTCACCTCTTGAATTTTTACTTACACTCTCAGTCCATCTCATGTCGAGTGGATAAAATGTTTTTGCATTATGTCATCATCAGATAAGCAAACCATATCTTCCATTGGCTTCAGGGGAACACTCAGTCCAGGCAGGTGTGATGATCATCTCATTATCGCCATCTTGGTTCGTCAAAATATTTCTTTTAGTTTGGTATCTTTCTAAGAATTTGTGATAGACTCTACTCACAAGCAAACTCTTCTCATTTCACATTTTGTATAGTTTTTGGTTTGGATTTGTTGTCAATTTGTGGCCATTATTTTTGGCCCTTCTTGTCAATTTCATTCTTGGACCTGCATAGTCCATTAACGTGAGCTCGGTCTTTGATTCGTATCTCTTGAATTTTCAAAGAACACTTCACAACAGAAAAATATGTTGGTGTTGAGCAGTAATTCACTATTCGTTGTCCATCAATGGGCCGATACCTCTTTTGAGATGGAAGAGATTTGTTGTGGTTGCATCTTGGTTGTCCGAGCAGTGATTGTGCAATCGCATTTTATTTGCATATCCAGGTGTTAATTTTTCATAGCTGCCTTTTCTAATTCTTGTGTTATTCTATATAATTGTAATATTTGCCTACCCATTGATTATAATAAGTTTTCTTCAAGCGCGATAGTTGTTCTTCATATCTATTTTATGTTGTTTGTATGTCAATGATGATCACCAAATAAAGTTGTTCAACTCTAGTAGACATGAGAAACATTGATGACTAAATAGTTTATTGCTGTACATTTTTGTTAAACTCTATGCTTGACTACTCTCCCTGTTTAGTTCTTTCTTGTATTAAAATAAAACTCAGGGGGATCACCATAATCGAGATACTATGAAATCACCTTGGGGTGCTGACAGACTGATCGTACAGAAATTGTGCATGGGCAAACATATCACGAGCATACTTCAGCTGACTGAGGAAGAGTCCATCATTTTTTGAAAGTAGCCTCAAGCCCAACAAAATAATTGAGAGAGCCGAGATCCTTGAGGGCGAACTAAGTATGAACAGGACAAACAAAACGATCCAGAAGAGAAATACAATTACCAGTTACAATAATGTCATCCACATAGAGGAGCACATAGATGATAGCAGAGTCACGAGCGAAGATAAACAGAGAAGTATCAACACGACTGCATACAAAATCAAGTGTGCCAAGAAGGTGCCCAATCGGTCAAACTAGGTACGAGGAGCGTGCTTGAGTCCATAGAGAGTCTTCTTGAGATCCACAATCCACAACATACCCAATATATTCCCAACTAAGTTGAGGCCTGGGGGTCAGATGTATGCAGTCTTACCCTTGTAATAATACGAAGAGATCGTTTCCGTTGCGACCCAATATGCATTGCATCATTTGATGTATTGAGTTCAAGCAACTTTACTAAATAGAAGCACAAGAATTTAATAGAGTCAGTTTGCTCTAGTCCATTATTAGCACAAAGCTAAAAGAATTGTCAATGATGACTATTCCAACTCCATTTGAAATGGACAGAGAGTCTTCTTGAGATGACATACATAATCAGGATACAGTGGGTTGACATAGCTGGGGGGTTATTCTGTGTAAACATCTTGATGGAGGTAGCCATTTATAAAAACATTCTTCACATCCAGTTGACGAAAAGACCAACCACGAGAAATAGCAAATGAGAAAACAATGTGAACTGTAGTAGCCTTGACAACAGGATAAAGGTGCCAAAATAATCAAGACCTGGGACCTTAGTGAAGCCATGGGCAACAAGATGAGCCTTGACTCATTCTAAAAAACCATCAAAAAGATACTTGGTGTGAAAGATCCATTTGAAGCCAACAATATTTACATGAGGAGGATAAAGAACTAGTTCCCAAGTCTGATTTTGATGAAGTGCATTGAATCTTTTCATTCATGGCAGTAATCCAAGCAGGATGCTTGGCAGCAGATCTGAAATCATGGGGCTTAGTGTATGCCAAAAGGGCTAAGAGACATTTGGAGGTAACCAAATTGTATTAATCAGCGATGACACGAGGACGAAACACTTCAACCTTGGTACGATTAATAATGGGATGGGAGCCGGTCATAGTTTGGGGAACAAGAGAAGGGGGAGGTGGCAAATGAATATCCTCAGGAAGAAGAGGAGAAGACAATGGAACATCCGGAGATGAAGAGTCCAAAGAAGTAGCTTCGAGGGGCGGAAGGGGATCAAGTAATATTAGGGAAAAAGGGACATAGGGAGTAAGGAGGAGAAGGAAGTATTGGTATAATAATAGTGGGAGGAGGAGGAGAAGGAAGTATTGATATAGCAATGTCAGTGGGCTCAAGGATAACAGAGACATCAAGTTCAAAGAGCGAGGGAAGAGGAAGGGAATTTTGGAAGGGAAAACAAGTCTCATTAAAAAGAGCATGACGAGAGATATAGAGACAAGAGGAGGAGAGATCAAGGCAGCAAAACCCCTTACGAGAAGATCTGTTATTCTGAGTACCTTCTCATTCCCATTATGAAGTCAACATATGGAGATGGCTGGATTATTTGCTTCATTTGGTAGTGGCTTGTAGTGACCAATGCTTCGTGTGATCATTGAGCGACAAAATCTCGAACAAATCAAAGAATGAGCATTGATCCAGTGATTGTAGAGATGTTTGAATTATGATATTTACCGTAACCAATATAAACCCAGATAATCCTTTTGTCGCTTCAATTTTTCTTCAATTAAAACAAAGTTCATTTGTGTTTTACAGATCTTGAGCCATTGTCCAAGGACCAAGAGATGATGAATAAAAGACTGCATATGTTTGATTATAAAACTACTGCTTTGACGATCTTTCAATTTTCAAATGAATTTTGTTTTAATTGAAGTGAAGGATGAGAGAGTTAGAAAGAAAAGATGAGGACAACGAGATTACCCAATCAGAAACAGTAGAGGCTGCAGAAACATGGAAGAGTATCCAAGCATTAACAGATCAACAAGAAAGTGTGTATTTTCAGACATCCAGAATCAATTGGATGCAATAGGTGGGATGTTAACTGTCGATTTTACCACTCATGGGTCAACAAAAATTGGAAAATGGAGTGTATATCGGGAGTGTGGCACAAAGAGAGGTGGATTCAGGAAGTTCAACAGATAAAAGAGAGTTTCAAAACTCATTTCCAAGAGAAATTTTCATAACCGAACATAAGTAGACCAAAATTGATGAATATGGAAACAAAGTAGTTGAGTTATGAAGTAAGGGGATTGTTGGTGAAACTATTTGAGGAATCCAAAATAATGGAGGCAATAAAGCAGTGTGGTAGCTCTAAAAGCCCAGGGCAGAATGACTATTATTTCATATTCATCAAAAGCTTTCTTTCATTGATAAAACCAGATGTGGTGGGATTCATATAAGAGTTTTATGACAATGGCAAGATTGTGGTTGGATGGAACGCCTATATATAGCATTGATTGCCAAGAAAAGAGTCTGTTGTTGATGGAGGACTACCGTTCTATCTCATTAATTAGTTGTACATACAAGATATTGGCCCAAGTTCTGGCAAACAGGATTAGAAGAGTGTTGGGTGAGTTGATTTCACCTAACCAAATGGCATTTGTTGGAGGACGACAAATTTTGGATGGTGTTCTGATTGCAAATGAGTTGGTTGAAGAAGTCAAGAAAAGGAAGAAAAGTGATTTGATACTAAAACTTGACTTTGAGAAAGCATATGATATGGTAAGTTGGCAATTCTTGGACTATATGGCAGAAAAGGTGAGGATGGAGGAAAAATGGAGAGGTTGGATCAAGGAATGTTTACAGTTAGTGAACACATCGGTTCTGATAAACGGTAGTGCAACATATGAGTTTAAGCCAAATAGGGGATTGAGGCAAGGGGATTCACTCCCACCTTTCCTTTTTCTCCTAGTGGCTGAAGGATTGTCAATTATGATTCAGAAAGTTATCACAGAAAAGGGTTAATTGATCCAATAGGAATTCGCAAAGATGATATCAAAGTATCTCACTTACAGTTTGTTAATGATACAATCTTGTTTGGAAAAGTGTCATGGAAAAATATTAGAAGCTTCAAAGCATTACTGAGGAACTTTGAAATGGTTTCAGGTATGAAGGTAATTTATAGATAGTCCAACCTAATGGCCAACTACATGAATTGTGAATTGAGAACAATCCCCTTTATCTATTTAGGCTGTCCTATTGGGGTGCACCCAAAAAAGAAGATCACATGGAAGCCATTTTTGGAAAGATTTGAGGGGAGGCTAGGTTGTTGGGAACATAACTATTTGTCGATGGGTGGTCTTTTAGTTCTGATCAATTCAGTGTTGTCCTCACTATCAATCTACTACCTGTCTTTCTACTGGGCACCTAGAACAACCCTGAATAGGTTAGTATCAATCCAAAAGAATTTCTTTTTGGGAGGGGGCCTCAACAAAAATAGAAAGATGGTTTGGATTAGCTGAAAAAAGATATGTCAACTAAAAGAATGGAGGGTTTTAGGGATCAGAGGGCTAGCTGAGTTAAATGATGCAATATTGGAAAATGGGATTGAAGGATGTTAAATGAGGAAAAAAGGACTATGGAGTTTAGTATTAGCTTTTAAATATGGCGTCCAGAGCGAACGTAATGTAGGGGAGGCGAGGGAAACATTGAAAAGTGAATTGAGGAGAGGGGGACAAGTGAGAAGAAGGCATGGTTGGGGGTGAAAACATGGTCCCAATGGTGAAGAGACTTGCAGATGATGTGTGAACAGGACTAATTTATAGATAATGTGGTAAAGACGACAAGGGAGGGGAGCACCACAAGGTTTTGAGAAGAGATATGGGTAGGGGAGAGAGTTATTGAACATAGACTACAGAAAAAAGTGCACGTGAAAGAGAATCAATTTGGGCTTATGCCCGGGAGGTCGACGATGGAAGCAATTATCTCTTTAGACGGATAGTGGAGAAATACAGAGAATGTAAGCGGAGTTTTCACATGGTCTTTATAAAAATAGAGACGGCGTAGGATTCTATACTGAGAGAGGTTATTTGGGAATGTTTAGAAAACAAGAAGGTTTCGCGAATGTATGTGAGGGCTACAAAGGATAAGTATGAGAGCATGAAGACTAGTGTGCGGATTCCAGTGAGGGAAACAGAGTACTTTTCGATGGATAGGATTGCACCAAGGTTCAACACTGAGTGTGAATGTACTTTCTCGGGACATACAAGATGTACTACAGTGTATGTTATACGTAGATGATATTGTTTTAGTGGCAGAGACGAAGGAGAGGTTAACGCCAAGCTAAAGCGTTGGAGAGTGACATTAGAGGCCAAGGGAATACGCTTGAGTCACTTGAATACTTAGTACATGGCGTGCAATTTCGCGAATGAAATTGAGGAAGTTGGAACGAAAATTATGATTGCGGACCAAGTATTCCCTCAAAAGGATAGTTTTAAATTTCTAGGATTTGTCGTACAAATGAATGAAGGTGTTGAAGGCGATGTTATCCATCGCATCAAGGTCGGATGGATGAAATGGAGATCGGCTATTGGACTGTTATGCGGTACGAAATTCCCACTGAAATTGAAGGAAATTTTTTATAAGATAGTTATAAGACCGGTCGTGCTCTATGAGTTAGAGTGTTTGGATATGAGACTTTCACATGCGCAGAAGTTTGAATTTGCGGAGATGAGAATGTTAAGATGAATGTGTGATTGTACAATATTAGATAAGATCCCGGGGATATACTAGGTATCGCATCTATCAATACGAAGTTGAGAGAGGGATGAGATGGTTTAGACATATACGCAGAAGGCATGCCAGCGAGGCCATCAGGAGAGTTGAAGGGCTCTAGGTTGAAGGAAGGCGAGGAAGAGGGAGGCGTAGGAGGACGTGGGAGGATCAAATTCGATTAGATTTAGCGGGATTAGACCTCTCTGAGAACATGACCTCATAGGACAAGTTGGAGACATCTTATTACAATTAAAGATATAGAAAGAGATATAGGACAAATGTATGCATACTTGATTTAGGTATTTATTTATGATGTATCTATGTATTCATTATCTATTGTTATTTCTATTTCTATTTACCTATTAATATAAACGGTGCGAGTTGTCCTAGTGGCTAGACACCGAACCTCAAGGCTTGCCTAGAGGTCGGGGGATTGAAACCTGCTGGGCTCCAACTCTGCATTGTTACCTGGGATTAGTCTGGGGGCCCTCTGGGTCGTCGGGATACCTGTGATGGGTAAAGGTGTTACTCGGGTTTGGGCGGTTGTCTTATACCCGGGGCACGCAGTGGTTTAAGGGACATAACTCAAATTGCCTGCAACCTTGGCTAGCAGCACACTTACTTATCAAAAAAAAAAATACCTATTAATATATTTTTATTTCATTTATTTATCTTCTACTTTTTTTTTTTACATTTATTTTTTGTCGCCTTTATCTACAAGCTGGGGGTAGAGACGGAGGCAAGGGGATTAGGGGGGTCGTGGTCCCACCCAGATTTCAACGAAAATTGTTTTATATGTAAAAATTTAATTTTTTGAGTTTGTTCCCCCTCAGCATAATAAAGTTGTATTTGTATTAAAACCAACATAATGCTTGTATAGCTCAATTGATAACAGTGTCAAATTATTTTGAATTGGTTTGGGGTTCGAATCTTCTTACACCATTCTTCAGATTTATTTTGAAAAATTAAAACAAACAAAATGTCTCTAGGATTTGAATCGGTTACCATTCCATACACATTTCACCACAATGGCTACTACACCACATTTCATTATAGCACTTTACCAATTCTATTAGAAATTTATATATTAAAAATGTCACTTGTTTTTATTTAATACATATGTATATATATATATATATTTATTAGTTTTAATTTAACATGAACAAACTTGACGTAGTGTAAAAAATAAAAATTAAATAAAAAAATGTACACCTCTACACCTAGACATGGGCCGTTCGATTTCCGCCAACCGAACCGTCGGAAACATTCGGTTGGCGGTTGGCATTCTGGTTGGTTTTATCCCGGTCCGGTTTCTACAGTTTGCAGTTTGATTGTTGGTTTTCGTCGGTCCTATTACCGATTTTAGTTTTTGTGGTTTCACCGATTTCAGGACGTTTTTCCGGCGGTTTAAATCGTTGAAAACCTATGGAGTTTTTTTTTGCCTTTTTTTTTTAAATCATCGGTTACCGGAATTAGAAATGGTTAAGCATGACTGGACCGTGTAACATGCGATCATGGCTTTCGGCATTGGTCGGCCGGTTCTCGATCAAAAATGCTCATCTCTATCTACTGCTAAGCTTGTCTCCCAGAAGAGAACGGAAGATTTTTTGACGCTATAAACAGGTCTGAACATACGAATCACCACAAGTTTCACGTGCTCTATTGGGGAATCAGTGCTCTCCTTGATCAAATAACTTGTTGGTATCATTCCAGCATGAAATTTGTTAAACGATCAAACAAAACAAACAACACCCAAGAGGCATATTTATCTTACTTCAGTAACATGTACAATAAATTATTTCACCAATAAATACTGAACAAAATGATTTCTCACCGTTGGATGAGGATTTGGTGCAGCTTGGCCATGGCTGATCCTCTGAAGTCGATGAAAAGCAAACTTCGAAGTCCATGGTGAACGTTCTGTCTTCAGCCGTTATATGTGACCAGGTTGTCCGTGGAGACAATCCCTCGTATTGAGATCAGACTTTTTTGTTTTCTAATTGAAATATTAGAGTTTGAATTTTTAATACAGAGAGATGTAAGTGTATTTTTGTATGTCAAAATGCACACACCCTTTTGATCTTCCCTCTTAGTTATTATTGATGATGGTCCACCCCACTTGAGCTATCAATTGAATTGATATTAAATATTTTATTAAAAAAAAAGAAAATTTAATGTTCTTACTATATTCCAAACTAAGTTAGGGTGGGTGGTCAGATTTACATAGTCTTATCCTTGTAATTATACAAAAAGACTATTTTTGTTGCGACCCAATATAAATTGCATCATTTGATATATTGAGTTCCAACAACTTCACTAATAATAGAAGCACTGAAATTTGATAGAGTTATTTTGATCTATTCCATTATTTGCCAGAGCTAAAAGAATTATCTATAATGACTCTTCCAACTCGATTTATAGTGTACACGGTACTAAATATTTTATAAGAGTAATTCAAATTTAACTTATAAGTTGACTTTCACCCACAATAACATCCGAACTTCACAGGGAAGGGCCTGTTAAAAAATTTACATCCTAGATAGCTTTTAAAATAATTTTTGGTTTGAAATAATCAAAAATTCATTTTTTGGGTGTAACAAATTAATTTTGCCTCTACTTCAAGTTGTCAGAAACGCTTGTAAGAAGTGTTAGAAATTAAAGTTGCGAACTCAATATTAAAATTAATAAAATTAAACAAATAAAATGAGTTAAGTAATTTTTGGATATGGGCCGAGTATTATATCTGCTCGGCCTTGCATTATGGGCTAGTGGGCCGTGGACTTATGTTGTCCATTTGAGTAACTTAGTTAAAAATATTCAGTTGGGCTTTGTACTAAATAAGTCCGTTGGCCCTGTGCGATTTTTACTTATAAGGTCGGGGGGTTTTAATTGTTGGACGATCGATGATGGGCCAGTGGGCTTTGACATGTGAAATCCAAAATCTCGGTCCAGAAATTATCAGCCATCGGTTCAACTTCTCATCCAACGGCCACGCATATTTGGACATGGATTCACTCATAAACGGTCGTTCAATCTGGACCGTTAATTACAAACACAAATCCAACGGTATCTGGCGGAATCCGCGCCCAAAGGAAAAATCAAATCTGAGCCGTTAACTTCAACGCAATCCAACGGACAAATTCAAAAGTTGTCTCTCGAGTTCTGGAAAAGATCTGGGCCGTCGTTTCCTGCGCAAATCCAACGGTGTGCGTTGCTCATCAAATCTCGATCATACCATTAAATCTGAACCGCTCAAACTCTGACAGGATCTAACGGTCACCCTTAAATCCCGCACATCGAGCACAAGATTGAAATCCAGCTATTGATAGCATTAAAATCCAATGGTCCAGTTTTTTAAACTGACTTCTCGATTCAAACAAACCCATCTTGGCCATCTATTGAGTGGCAAATCCAACGGTTGATATTGAAATAGAAGAAGGCCTGCGCAAAAACATGGCATATGTTAGGGCGATTGTTTTGCCTCTAAATTTCTATACTGCATTATATCAATTGTAAGCTTTTAGCCGAGGACATTCATCAAGTTGAATAAAGGTTACAAGAGCTATCGATTCCGTAGCTCAACGTGGATTACAGAGATTATATATCTCCCGAACCACGAGAATTATATCTTGTTTCATTATTTTACGGCTTTCTTTAAATTTTGCACAAATATTATTTTATTAAATAATTGCTAACAAAATTGATAAGTGTACATCCTTTACGATCTGGCAAAACGAATCCTAACATATAGAATTGAAGAATCAATAAAACCAATAAGCTAATTGTTGGAAAGATTTAGAACTCTGATCTGTACAATCTCCCTGCAAATAGTTGTGGCGCAAGAGGACTCGAGAGGAGGTTGAAACTCGAGTCAAGAACTTGCAGGCGCTTCAAGGAGCGGAAAATCATTAGAGGGAAATGACCAGAGATGAGGTTGTACGAAAGATTGAGGTTTGAAAGAAATGAAAGTTTTGCCAGAAAGTAACACTGGTGAAATTTCTCTCCAGCAGCCAAAATGAGTAACCATAAGGCCATGATTCCGGTGATTGGCACAGGATACACCAGCCATTGGCAGCAACCATGGCGCCGGAGGGTGAGTTGTGCGGGTAGGAAAAGTGATGGTATAATGATAAGAGGGCATCACGATCAACAATCTAAATGTGAGAAACAATCTCCTTATCTCACGTTCTCTAGTAAAAGTAATGAAAAAATCAATCAATTGAAGAAAACCAATCCCATCATCATTTCAGGGATTCAACTTCCTCAAACTTTCCAAAAGTCTACCAAAATGACGGCTGAGAAATACATCCCCTTGTTTCCAGGGATTTAGATAGATATTCTCACATTTGTCCCATTGTAATTACACACGTGTATATCTATAAATACATATCATATTCATTGAGTAAGATCATTGAAGATCTTATCTCCATCAGCACCATCTCTCTTAACTTTTTTGGATGTTCTTTACATATTTTGAATCTGCCGTCAATATTGTCTTTACTCTTGAAACTCTTACACTATACTTTGTTTTTTTGTAATTTATTGGATATGTTTGATTTGATTTAATTTCTATATGAGGTCATTTTTCATGGATTTCTTCAATTAGTCAAGAGCAAATATGGTTTCAAACATCATGATTTGGGATGGATTTCGACTGGGTTGCGGACTGCGGTTTGAATCAAATTTTAATTATTTATTTTGACAAGATAAAACCTTACCTTCCAAGTTTTTGAAAAGAATGAAATTTCTCCTGAAGCAAAATGGAATTGTAAATTGTGTTTTATTATTATTATTATTATTTTAGATCTTAACCTATTTTTAAAAAATCAGTCGATAACATTAAATATTACCTAAGCTCAGATTATGACTGTACGACTTGTCGTATCAGTTATCTTCGAATATCTGATTACCTACCAAAAAAACATTCAAGAAAGTTTGGAAATTATGCAGCAATAAAATTAATAATAAAACATTGAAGAAGTCAAGAAGTGCAAAAATAAAGAAAAGGAGAAACGAAAAAGCTGCTGAATATTTTGTTGATGTGCCAAAATTGAAAAGGAAGCTCTCTATTGGTTGCTACGTCGTCGTATCGGATAGTAGTTTCCATTTGCTCCAATCGGACATCCCTTGTTATTCACGTCTCATCTGAGAGTGATTCCGTTCATTCTCGTGTTATCTGCGTCCATTTTCTCGAGGAAGATGAACAACATCAGCCGAGTAAGCAAG
>JAOWBN010182931.1:0-16744 GCA_028565015.1 Pinguicula moranensis
AACAATCCAAGGCTAACGGCCTCAAGAATATGGCACGTGTGAAGTGCTATAATTGCAGAAAGAAAGGTCACTACTCTATGGACTATTCTGAGCCTTAGAAGGTACATTACTCTCCAAATAACCCCAAATTATGCATTTACTCCCATGCAGTAGTTGATAACTCCTTTCTTAAATGAATTATTGATTCAGGAGCGTCCCAACAGATAGTGAATGACCGTGCTGGATTTGTTGAGTTTCATCGTTGTGGTACCGAAACACAAGCATAACCATGATGAACGACAGTGAACAGGATGCCATCGGTATTGGCACCTATAAACTCCAGCTTCATAGTGGGAACACATTGCTGCTACACGATACAATCTATGTGTTGGGAGTCTACTGTTATTTAGTTTTAGTTTCTTTACTACAATTGGGTTTTACATTTAATTTTCATCCTAGTAGATTGAAAATTGAGTACGGTGATGATGTGTTTGGTTACAGCTCAAAGAAAACATGGTTTTTGCATACTTGATTTGGATGATATTTATAACGATTCTATTAATTCATCACTTGCCTTGTTTTCAACAATGGCACAACTTCTGAATTTGTTAAATGGCATGCTAGACTTGGTCACATTGGTCAAGATAGATTAAACAGACTTGCTAAGTGCGGTCTATTAAACCAACTCACTAAGGTTAAGTTTCCTGTGTATGAACCTTATTTAGCTAGCAAGAAGCCTTTTGGTAAGGCTTCTCGAGCCTCAAGTTCAGTGGATTTAATCCATTCCGACATTTGCGGACCCATGGCCATAAAAGCACGCCATGAGGCTTCTTATTTCATCACCTTCATAGACGACTACTCGTGTTTCAGACACGTGTATCTGTTATCTCATCGCCATGAAGCACTTGATGTGTTCAAACGCCTACATAGCAGAAGTAGAGAACCAGTTGGATTGAAGAGTTTAAAATTCTTCGGACCGACCGCGGTTGCAAACACCTTCCTGATCTGTTTTAAGGATATTGTGATGAAAAGGACATAGTAACGCAACTTATCATTCCTTATACCCCGCAGCAAAACAGTGTTACGGAATGCCCCATTTGATACGGTTAGGTCTGTGATGGCGCTAACCAACCTATCCATTAACTTTTGGATGGATTGCTCACGGCAACATACATCTTCAATAAAGTACCAAGCAAGAGTATGTCCACCACTCCATATGAGTTATGGAATGGAAGGAAGCCGATCTTGAACTATATGCGACCATGGGATTCGGCGGGCTATGTGCACAATCCAAGATGGTGTTTATTCGATGCCCCAAATATTTAAAAGGATGTGTAATGTTCGATGTACACCCGAACGGGGGCATGAATGAAATTGACAGCAATGTTGAATTCCTAGAGGATCAGTTTCCAACTATTAGAGAAATAAAATAGGATGATTAGTTGTATGAGTTGCAACAAGACTTGTCACTATCTGTAGGTTTGGGAGAGAGTAGGTTTCACCAAACAACCTAGGATAGTGTAATTCAACTTATTCGAGGTGGGAACTTGCCGCATAAGAACCAACATGAAAGAGAGGTAAGTCCTAAAAATTTTGCGCATAGAAACGAGATAAGTTCTAAAAATTTAGCCAATGACGATGTGATAACTAGCCCCACGAACCATAGGGTTAGTGGGATCGACCCTTCTCACGATGTCACCCCCACGGGCCAAAGGGCTAGTAGGAGCAGACCCCCTACCAAGCAAGTAGAAGATCTTGTTATCCGAAGGATTGAATGCAAAAGAATTCCTCAATGATACTTTTAGATCAAGAAAAATGCATTCTTCTGTGCTCCTTTGGAAGAAGAAAAGCCCAACTCTTATCAAGAGACTATGGACTCACCCGATAGAGAAAAATGGTTAAGTGCCATGAAGGATGAAATGGACTAGATGCATATAAACGAGGTTTGGGAACTTGTTGATCAACCACATCACCAAAAACTAATTGGATACAAGTGGGCATTCAAGGTTAAACGCGGTGTGGATAGATCAATCAAATAGTTCAAAGCTCGACTCGTGGAGAATGGTTTTACCCAAATCAAGGATATATACTATGAAGAGACATTTTATTTTGTGGTGAGGATTGTCTATATTTGCCTACTTCTAGCCCTGGTTGCCCATTTGTATCTCAAATTATTCCAATTAAAGACCGCATTCCTCAATGAAATACTTGAGAAAGATATCTACATGGATCAACTTGTTGGGTTTTGTCTCAAGAAGTCAAGATGACAATGTATGTCGTCTTAAAAGATCTATATATGGACTTAAACAGTCTTACAAATTGTGGTACTTGGGGTTTCATGAGGACATTACTTCATATGGCTTCACCATGATAGATGAAGATCAATGCGTGTAAGTCCTAAAGACAAAAGAAGGAATCATGTTTCTCTCCTTATATGTCAATGACATACTGTTGGTTGGAAACAACATGGAAATGATCAACGCCACCAAACAGTGACGATCCTCTATCTTCGAGATGAAGGACATGGGTGAAGCTAGATATGTCCTAAGCGTGGAAATATGCAGAAATCGTTCTAAGAGAATGTTGGATTTATCCCAACATGCATATATAAACAAAATCTTAAAGCGATTCAGGATGCATTACTCTAAACCTTGTTGACACATCTGTTGATGAAGGACTCGCACTAAGCCTTAATCAATGTTCAAAAGCAGATAAAGAAAAGAAAGAAATGAGCAATGTTCCCTATGCAAGTGCTATAGGGAGTTTTATGTACGTCATGTTATGTACACGTCCAGGCATCTGCTTCGCGGTTGGGTTGGTAAGTCGTTACAAAATATTGTATAGCTTAAAGGGATATGTAGCTATCGGTAATGCGAAGAGGATTTGGGGTATCGTCGCTTTGAAAATGCCATGTTAGTTAGATGATGACTTATTATGACAATACTAGTTACTTTAGGATCGCACGACTCATTTCTCGTATGAAGCGTCGAGAGATTTTAAAACTGTATTTTGTAATATGACTTATGTAGCCGAGTGGAAGCTATTAGACAAAATATGTAATATATCTAATTGAATTAATTGTGATAATTATTTATTATTTACCTAATATTAAGAATTCTAATTAGAGTAAGATTCTACTGACCTAATTAGGTGCAATTATTTCTTGATTACCTAATATTGAGAATTCTAATTAGAGTAAGATTCTAATATCCTAATTAGGTTTAGGGCCAATTATGTAATTATACATTAATTATTAAACCCTAATCCTTCACTATAAATAGGGCGTTCAATACTCCTATTGACTCACTAAACAATTCTTATTCTCATTTGTTGAAACCTAGAAACATATATACATTTTCTCTCGAATTATTGCCTTATCGTTTGTGAAGGCGGAATCTGAACACGCCGGTTACAAGGAGACTCTAGTAGACTCCAGGTTCATGTTCGTGATATCAACCGGAATATTACAATTCTATATGCTTCCATATTAAATGTATTATTCGTTCATATTTTATTTAACTATGAAATTCGTTCTAATTAAATCTACACTTTTTAATTTAAAGCAGAGGGAATCAGGCAAAAAATCAATCTGTACTTGCAAAATCGACAGCATTATCAGGGATGGAGGCGTCGTTGGCGTATCCCTTGGACTTCAACAAAAGCCCATAGCTTGCAAGAATTTTCCGGCAGGGCAGTCATAGAGAAGCGGCACTTCCCCCTTTTGCAATGAAAAAGAGATGCGGAGGGAATAAAGGGGAAATCAAAGATGTTAGAGTCAGTAAATGATGTGTAACAAAAAATAAGACAACAGTGATGAACCCATTCTACATCTATAAATAATTTTTAATAATATATTATTGTAATTTCAAAAAAAAACTAGATGTCTGTATAAGTGTGCATCTATCTGTGACTTACCGTTCCCAGGAGTGAACTATTGCCGAGGTTGTCTTTCCCAAGACCAAACAAGCGATGTAGACTAAAACTTAAGTTTTTAGTTTATTTTCAAAAATAATACAATATATAGCGAAGCATTTTATATTACTATGTAACTTCAACAAGTTGAACTAGAGGTAGGCAAACAATGTGAGTTAAACAAACCGGAACCCGTTTAGCTCACCAAAAATGGTTCACGGGGTTGCCCAGCCCATTTTTTAATGGACGACGGCATGTTTTAAAAGATAAACGGATGGGCTCCGACCGCCCATTTAGTTGGCAGGTAGGTCCCATTTAGGATTTTACTTTAATGGACATGTACTCTAGGTTTCATTTTTCTGTTTGGACTTTTGAATCGATATTCCATATTTCTCTCCCCATCTCCCGTACTTTAACTTCATTTCTTCAGATAATACGACAGTTTGGCCAAGTGCTCTAAGGCGCCAGATTTAGGCTCTGGTCCGAAAGAGCGTGGGTTCAAGTCCCATAGCTGTCTTTTTAATTCTTTATTTTCCCCCTTAAGGTACAGGTTAGGTGGAGACAATTCTTGGTCAAGGGTTGTGGTAGAAGGAACCTTAAAAAGATCAATTGAGAGCATGCTCAGTAGCTAACAGATGGTGTAATGATCATAACATTTCAAGGGTATTCTATGTTCATATATTGGACAACCGAACAGGGGAGGAGTGAACAAATGCTTTATCAATAGACCAAATGTATGGATTAGATGATTATACATTACTCTCAATCTCCAGAAGCTTTCAAGCATGTAGGTTGAGTTGTGTATTAATCCATATGGATTGATAAGTTGACAGTAAAGATCCTGCAACTCATATTCTAAAAGTCGTAGGAGAGTTGTGTAGCATCTATAGGATGATAAGATGATAGCTACGATCCTTGGCAAGAAATGAAATAATAGATGTTAGCGACCTACTTAGCGGAGGATGAATGAGATCACTGATGTAAAATCTCTAGCCATTATGAGGCTAGTGACTGTATCATGTTAGATAACTTTTACTCTTTGACGTGAGCACATTTTTTAAATACTTCTTTTATTTTAATGAAATTTGTCTTATCCAAAAAAAAAAAATTCATTTCTTCAGACTTCAAATTTTAACTTCATTTCTTCCCCTCTCCGCTCCACTCCCTGAGTTTCGACATAGTTTGCTTCTTCTGTACTTCAACCGCACTGTTGTCTTCCAGCTCTGGCTCTTGCACTACATGGCGACATAATATATATATATATATATATATATCCGAGCTTTATCAGGCCATTGCATTCCTTCGAGCTTTATTTCGTCCGACGGCATATCTTCAGGTTGTACTTCGTTCCTTTCTCCAGTCATCCAAAATCCCCCTCTTTTATTTCCAGATTATTTTTTTTGGGTTCGTTAGGGTTTAGGTTCAGGGTCATTTTTTGGTTTAAGGTTAGGGTTCATTAGGCGTTTGTAGGGGTTGAATATGGTTTAAGCATTTTTGGGTTCATAGGGTTTGGTTTAGGGTTGGGTACTTTATAGTTCGGGGGTCTTAAGGTTTTAAGGTTTAGGGTTGAATTTTGGGTTTAGGGTGGTTCAGGGTATGTTTAGGGTTTAGTTTGGGGTTCATTTTGGTCACTGGAGGCGTTTAAGGGTTGAAAGGGTTCATTGGCTTCAAAAACTATTTTTGGATTCATTAGGTCTAATGTTTAGGCTTCAAATTTTGTTTTCGATTAAGGGTGGTTCATTCTGCATTTTTGGGGGAATTATAGGTTTGAGAGTCAGATTTCAGTAGGTTAACCCCTTCAATTTCTATTTTCTGTTATAGTGTCTCAACAAGAAACTGTTTTGATAGTCAGATTTCATTTACTAGTATTGAAATGCACTTTTCGTTGCTGATTACATATTTCATTTCTATTTTATGTTCTTATGTCTCAACTCGAAACTGTTTTGATTAATTAGTATGTGTGAAAATGTGCCTGTGATTGATTGTTTTAGGGTCTAATAGAATCAATCAGTTTGTTGCGGTTACATTTTGCAAAGGGTATCTAAGGCTTTGGATTGGTTTTTAAGGAATACTTTTGACTGCGATTCCTGTGTTCTTTGTTTTCGCTTAAGAAATTCCTAGTATTTTTTAGTGTTCATGGGCTAGTTGAATAGTTGTCACTCGAGTTAGTGATATGCTGAACATAATGGATCTTGCGCCTGTATTACTATGTGCAAGCCTTTTTGTCTGTTGCCTATATCGTTGAATTAGCAAAAAATGAATCAAACAAAAACAGTAAACGTAGGCAGAAAGCTTATCAGAATGCACCACCGAAGTACTTGATATTAGACAAGATTTAAGAAAGACTGGCATTCCTTGAGAGGATCACGCAAAAGTTGTGTCCACTTATGCGATCTGAATGTGGTTTGATCGATGACCAGTATGTGTTCGTGGTTGAAAATGTCACTATCTTCCTATGCACCCATGCACACCACCCAAAAAATAGGGTTTTGCAAACCGACTTTCAGAGCAGTAGGCAAACCATAGGTCAAGCGTTTTATCAGTTCTTAAGGGCTATGCTTAAATTATGTAGTAGACTTTTCCTACCACCTACTCCCGTAGATGAAACAACAAAGTACAAGCGATGAAAATTCTTCAAGATACATTTACTACTTTCGCACTTAGATTGCGTCAACATTTATTGTTACCGTGTTTCCTCGTGATTGCATGGATGTGTAGGTGCACTAGATGGTACCTATGTTCAGCTGCATATTCAGGTGAAAGACCAACCAAGATACCATATCAGGAAAGGTCATCTAGCAACAAATATCCTAGGTATTTGTGATACTAAGGGGCGTTTTGTCTATATGCTCGCTAGTTGAGAGGGGTCAACAGCAGACGGGCGCGTGCTTCACGATGCCATCACTCGGATAAATGGATTGATGGTTCAAAAGTGTCAGTCTAATATGATCTATTTAATTCAATTTTGGTACATTATTTTGCTAACATTCTCTATTATATTCGTTTAGGAACTTACTACCCCTGGAACAGTGGATACGCAAATTGTGAGGGTTTTCTTGCTCCGTTCAGGCAAACACGTTATCATCTAAAGTAATGGGGTGCCTCTTCCCAAAGACCGCATAACAAACAAGAACTATTCAATCTTCGTCATTCAGCATTTTAAAGAAGTCCGACATATTATCACATCAACACACAGTGTGGTATCATACTTGCGTGTTGTTTGTTGCATAACTTTGTTATCAACGTAACACCATTTGATCCTGACAATGAAAATGTGGAAATCTTAGTCTCCCTGCAATAACAAAAGATGGTTGAAGATCCCGACCATAAAGAGACAACCACGGTAATGAAACACCTTGCAGGGATTGGAGGTCTGACCCTTCCGAATAGGCTCCGTTTGGTTGATCACTTGTTTACGCATTCTGGAAATATTATTACTTTGTCAATACAGATGAAGCAGGTCGTGCAAAATTTTATAAATTGTTTTTTTCTGGGGAGATAGCTTGAACATGCAGAATTTGCCAAACTATTTTTGGGACGTGTTATTTGTTTTCCTGCTTATGTTTGAAGTTGTGCAAACAATTTAGGTAGTGTGTTTGGAGTTTTCTGGACTACAAGTATGGAACTTTAAGCTATGCTAGACATATGCTTTTGTTATCTTCAAGAACGCGGATTTTTTTTATCCATCTTGACTACATGTACGGAAATTAAAGCTTGCAAAATTTTTGGCGAGCTCTTAAACTAACTTTCTGGAGAATTAAGTTTAGTAGAGTTTGCTGCTTAAGAATGCACATCATGAGGTAATAATAATGTCGAGCAACGGGTTTTGAAGCATCTATCTTGCTCTTTGCCAGCCTTTCTGTATATAATACAGCCAAAGGGGTTAGATGGGCGTGAAACAGTGTTCCAAATTGAGATGAGAAACAACTAGTTTAGATTTATGCAAAAATTATTGGATTTGACCAAGATAAAGATGTTGTTTTGGGTATTGATGCACCAGAATATAAGTTTAGGCCAATACCAACTTGTGTATATGCAGACTTGCTTGTGGGTCAAAATGTATATGCAATTTGGAATCCGAAATGATTAAAACAATCCAGAACAACAACGAAATGATTGAAAAAATCCAATAAGAAAGACTAGCATAACGCAGAATCCGAAATGCATATAAAAACGCAGAAAAGATACAAAGGATTGAATACTCTTCTAACAAACACAACTAATGGCAGGTTTTTGGTCTTATAACAGAAGCCAAAATACAAGATAGACATATTAAGCTATGAAACTACAGGAAGAAGTCATGGATCCAGGTATTGGATGAGCATTCGGCCATCACACAGGGTGAAGATTCACCTACGGAAAAGAGGCACCTAGCGACGTCGCAGTTTGCATCCACCTGGTCGTCCATGACAATCGGACTCTCCTTCAAATAATCGGGATCCTCTGTTAGTGTCAAATCTGTGATCGGAGGCGTCAGTGAGCAATTCATCAAGTAACTTTAGCCTTCGCGGGAATCTATAGTTGACGATAACACTCCTGAACAGACAAACAAGATAAATGAAGAAATTCAGGTATTTAAAAATGAGTAGACCTCCATAAAGTATGTCGTAATGAGAAAAATATGGAATCGAGGTGAAACAAACATTTACGATATTTTTATTTATAATATAGTCGAGATGAAACAAACGTTGACTTATTTTTAAATACCTAAATTTCTTCATTTATGTTGTTCATCAAGTAGCAATTCATATCAAGTAACTCTGTTTGTGTCAAATCTATTATAAATCATGTGCCTTCCATTGTGTTATCTGCCTAAAGGAGTCATAAAGACTTGACAAATAGGATTGAGATAAAAATTTGTTGGATGGGAAAGGGGATATAGTTGGCGTAAATGAAGGAAGACACTGTTATCACACAATAAAGTACTGTTAGATGATTTAACTAAGTGGTCTGATGATGCTAAAAAGAAAGAGTTAGAGATTAAAGAAGAGGTCCATGATTTGATTATCTTGAACTTATCTGATTTTGTGCTCAGGAAAGTAGATGGGAATAAGAACCCCCTAACTCTGTGGTAAAAGCTGAATTCTTTGTATGCCTCTAAAACACCAACAATCTAATATTTGTTAAGGGGTCACTTTTCTCTTTGAAAATGGATAAGTAAAACCATTGATGAAAACTTAGATGAATTCTTTAAGATGAATCAAATTCTAAGAGTTACTGAACATGAAATAGATAATGCTAGTAAGAATGCTCTGCAAACCAACACTTGATTTTCCCTACTAACAAATTCTAAGACATCCCTACTAACAAATTCTAAGGTACCTCTTTAGTTACTTAACTCCTTAACTGAATATTATTTGGTTTTTAAGAATGCTCTGCAATACTCTGGTATAGTCCCTAAAATTGAGATAAACCTCAACAATAGCCTGGAAATAAAAACAATGGATAGAACAATAAGAACACTTACAATAAGGACAAAAACAAAAAGAATTTTAAGGAAGAAAGAGTTTGTCATCACTGTAATAAACCAGGACATATCAGAAAGTATTGTTTTAAATTAAAGAAGGAATTAGCTGAAAAATCATAGTTAAATGTAGTTGCTTTAAAACAAGAAAATGAAGACAATGAAGTCTTGTATGTTTCTGATTACTTGTCTGAAGCTCTCACAATGTTTGAATTTGATAAATGTGATGAATGGGTGTCAGATACCGATTTTACATACCATATGTGTCCAAATAAGGATTGGTTTAAAAACCTGAATGAGTCAAAAATAAATGTGATTTATATGGGCAACCATAATATTTGTACAGTAGAAGGCACAAGATCAATTAATTTGCAATTATCTGATGAAAATCAAGTGTATGTCTGAGGTTACATACATGCCTGAATTGAAAAGAAACTTAATTTCCTTGGATTATTTAGAAGAAACTGGATGTTCTTTTCATTCTAAAAATGGAATTTTAAATGTTTTCAAAAATGGCGGAACTATTTTATCTGCAAAAAGGAAAAACATATTATATTTTCTTGATGGAAAACATTTGAAGCATGAAAGTGAATGTGCATTAGTTATATCTGCTCTTGATAATAAAAAGTTGTGGCGTTTGAGACTAGGTCCTATTAGTCATAAAGGGTTGACTATTTTACACTCTTCAAGTAGTCAAGGAAAGTATGGTTTATCTGATCTTGAGTTTTGTAAAGCGTGTACTAAGTAAATCGCATAGGCTAAAATTTCCTAAAGGTGTACATCTGTCTAAACAGAACTTGAGTATTTACATGCTGACTCGTGGGGTGATGAATTTGTTCCCACACATGGTGGTAACAAATGTTTTCTGTGTATTGTTGATGATTTTAGTAGGAAAGTGTGGTTATTCTTACTTCAGTCTAAAGATTAGGCTTTTACAAAATTTAAGGAATGGAAAAATTCCCGTTGAAAATAAAATTGATCTTAAACTGAAATATTTGAGAAATGACAATGGATTAGAATTATGTAATTCTCTATTTGACACTATGTGCTCTGATTGTAGTATCACTAGACATAGGACTATGAGGTACTCCTTAGCAGAATGGTGTAGTTGAACGTATGAATAGGACTTGTTAAATAATGTTAGATTTTTACTCACAGTTTCTAGTTTGAAAAAATTGTTTTGTGTGGAGTCACTAAGTATGTCTACCTATCTAATAAATAGAGTCTCTCATCTGCACTAGACTTTCAATTCCCGGAGTTTGTTTGGTTCGAAAGAGACCAAAATTTGATCCATTTAAGGGTATTTGGTTGTGCAACTTATGCTCACACCAAGTCTGAAAAATTAGATCCCATGTTCCTAAAGTGTGTTCTTCTTAGATACTAAGAAGGCTCGAAAGGATATAGTATATGGGACGTGAATTTGCCTAGTTTAAAGATAATAATTAGTAGGGATGCTATCTTTAATGAACTTTATTTTCCCTACTTGCCTGTAAAACCTTCTAAGACATTAACTAAAGAGGTACCTAGAGAAGCTCCAATTCAGGTGGAGCTGGACAGAGAAGTTCCTTCACAGGAACCTGTCCAATTTGAGGAACCTAAAGAAATTCAGGATACCTCAGATTCTGATCAAATTCCAGTTGATACCCTGCCATCAACTTAATACAACATTACCCTGAATAAAGGAACAAGAAATAGAAGGGTGCCTAATAGAAATGCCAATTATGCTAAATTTGTTGTTGTTGATGATATCTCTGCTATTGAATCTGATGACTAATTTGTTGCCATTAAGTGTGAAGCTATGTTAGAATAGATGAATTCTCTTGGGAAGAATCTGACTTGGGCATTAATCACTAAACCTAAAAATCAGAAAACAATGGAGTAATTAATGGATTTTTAAGGTTAAAGAATGTATTCTGAAATTTGATCTTTTTGTGTTTAAAGCAAGACTATGTTCTAAAGGTTTCTCACAAAGGGAGGGTGCAGATTATAATGAAATCTTCTCACCTATGGTTAATTAAACATTCAGAATAATGCTTGCTTATGTGGCCTGCTTTGACTTGTAACTGGAACTTATGGATGTTAAGACAACTTTTTTAAATGGTGAACTAGAACAACAGATTTATATGGATCAACCTTTAGGTTTTATCGATAGAAGTAAATCTGATCATGTATGTCTTCTTAAGAAACCTTTGTGTGGCTTAAAACGAGCACCTAAGCAATGGTATAAGAGGTTTTACACATTTATGAATAATTTAGGGTTCACTAGAAGTAGCTATGATTCATGCCTATATTTCTGAATAGTCAAAATGTTTCTATCTTCTTACTGCTTTATGTGGATGACATGCTTTTATTTATTCAGCCTAAAATTGAAATTAATAAGCTAAAAAATAGATTAAAATCTGAGTTTGAAATGAAGGATTATGGGAGGCCAAGAGAATTCTAGGAATAGAAATTCTTAGATGCAGAAAGCTTGGAACTTTAAAATAAACCACTTATATGCACAAACTATTTAAGAAGTTCTTGCTTGATCGTTCGAAATCTGGGTCTCTTCATGTGGCTTGCTGCTCATTTTAAACTTAGTAAGTGATGCAGGAACAACGACGAAATACAGAAAAGGGGATAAAATTGCAACTTGAAAAATCATTGGATATCGGCACACCATTAATCTAGCGTGAAATTCAGAGGTTACAAGAACTCCAACTAACGTTGATTCAAGCAACTCTTGAATACCGTCTAGGAGAGGAAAATTCTCACGAGAATTTTCGAAAGGAGGCACATGGCCAACAATATTTTCAATTCATCATGAATTGCATTGCAAATATAACTTACAACGCTTAAATAAAAAAACCTAATCATTAACCATAACTCAAGTCTAAATAAAATAAAAGCCCAAAACTCTAAATACTAAATAAAGCCCATATTCAAAAAATCTGAAATAAACTAAAACATTAAAATAAATATTAATTTATATATCCCTCTTCGTTCTACATTAGCAAGGATCAAAGTCCCAAAACTCATGTAGAAATAGAATAAATGGAAAACATTCCTTATGGATACTTGTTTGGATCTTTGATGTACTCTATGGTTAATACTAGACCATATATTGCCTATGCTGTCTCATTGCTTAATAGATTTATATCTAATCCATGATTAGAACATTGGACAACTCCAAAATTAACTGTTAGGTATTTGATTGGAACTGCAAGTTTGCGTTTAGGTTTTAAGAGATACAGTTCCAAAGTGAATTTGTATTGCTATGTTGACGTTGACTTTGCTGGTGATTTGGACTCTAGGAAATCCACGACTTGTTACTACTTTCAATTTTGTGGTAATTACATTAGTTGGAAGTCACAATTACAGCTTGTGGTTGCTTTATCTACCACTGACAATGTGTACATTGCTTTGTCTGATGCATTTAAAGAAGCACTTTGGCTTCAAGGTTTGCTGAGTGAATCTGGACTATCTGACTCTGTGACTACTATATGTTCTGATAGTCAATCTGCTATATATCTCATTAAGAATCCTATTTTTAATGGAACGAACTAAGCATATTGATATTAAGTTTTACTTTATTAGAGATATTATATCTAAGAAACTTGTGAATCTTGTTAAGATTCCTACTAAGGAAAATATTGTTGATTATGGAACAGAAGTAGTGACCAAGCAAAGTTTCAGTATTGAATTGGAAATTAAGGGTGAGAAGAATTCTTGAACTTACCACTTCGTTTCTGTATTTGAGTTAAACTCAAAATTGTAATTTCAAGGTGAAAATTGTAGATTTATTTGAAATTATCAATTTACCCTTATGATATTTGTGGAATTGTGTAATGACATATTTGCCATTAATGAAATTATGATCTAGACCGTTGAATCTGTGTCTCAATCATGTGGCTGAAATTATGCATGTATTGATTTGCATCCTCTGATACATGCATTTGTAACCATTGATAAGCATTGTTCTGATGGACTTTATTCCATCCGAAGAAACACACTTCTGTGTGATCTCAACCATTCATTCAAGTGTTATTCGATGGTCGAAGTGAAGCGGTGGGAGCCAGCAGATCTAAGACGTCAAAACAAACATAGATCCAACATACAAAACTGATACTTACCAGGGCAGGAGGAGAGTCGTACGATCAGTGGAATCCAGTGGCCAGGATTGAAAAAGCTAACTTGTCGACGTATACGACACAATCGACTCTCAACTTTCTCTCTCTCTCTCTCTTGGAATTCTCTCTGCCCTCTCTCCTTTGTTTTCTTAGATTTCTCAGGCAAACTCCTTATTTATTGAATTCTGGCGTTGTCTTTCAAGCAGTTTTGTTGCCTGAGTGTTGGCGGTCACCTATTGTCACCATTATTCTACGGATCTGTTTGCGTAAAGTTGTTTTACATTCGGAAGTGTTGGTTTCTTGGTGTTCTGTTTTAAAAATCTCTTGTATTGTGTATTTTTTGAGGAGATCTGGTATAATACAAGTGGTTAGCCTCCATATTTTGAGCTCTAACGTGGATGTAGAATCTGTCTTTTTTATTTCAGTCTTTAATTCTTATTCAAGTTACTAACGTTTAAATTGAGAATTGCAAAAGTCAATCGGTACAAAAAAACATAACATTAAGTTATAAAGTTTTAGTTTTTGGTTGGTGTAGTTCGTGGCAGATTAGCTAGTTGCTGTTTTGCTAAGCGTGGCAGTTAGTTTTGAACTTTTGATGTAGTGTTTGTATAGAACAAGAAAGCTTCATGTTCATGTGTGTGGCTATGGCCTATGGGTTCCTGTGTGTTGTAAATTCCTTGGCTTGTTATTAGTCATTTCTTTCGTGTGCATAATAATCTCATCATTTTAGGCGCCAATAACCGCATACCACCATATCTAACGTACGCTTACTCTGAAATCACATAGTTATTTATTCCACTATTCTCTCCTATAATGCCAAAGCTATCATTATCGATATGGTAAGTTTAGGCCATGCAATGCCATTATTATCAAAATGTCAGGTTGCTATGACTTAGGTGTTGACTTATAACTAAAAGATTTCATGCGTGTGCCAAATACAACCCATTGGACATATACATTTGTTAAGCTATGCTATGATTAGTGGGTAATAAAAATAAAAATTTCTGCACAAATGAATCGAAACACATTGTTGACGTTCTGCATTCATTTGTCGCATTGTACTCGACTTGTCCGCCGATTTGAAGGATGATGCGGCACAAAATTGTACCGGTCATAAAAATATGGGAATACTGTTTAGAGAAACAATATGAATATCTTTAAGTACAAGAGTTTGACCCTCTTTGCAGAAACAAAATTGACTCCTCCTTTTCACTAGGAGTGATCTCCATTTTATAGAGATTTTTCCATGTCTAAGTGATGGCACATGTCATCTAATTTCTTACACTTGTCCATTTGCATGTGATTTTGTCTTCATCTAATTTCCTACACTTGTCCATTTGCATGTGATTTTGTCTTCTTGTGTATATGGGCTATCCTTTGGCCCAATCTTCATAGGAGTTCAAATGTTGGGCCGGGCTTGTATTATAGACTTTTTCAGGGAGCTCATCCTATTGCTGGACTGCGAGATTTGGGTTACGGTATTTGGGCTGGGATAGGAAAGCGCCGATTTTTGCTGGTCACACCAAAGTGATTCTAATTTTTTTCTTTTCCATAATTGCGGAGATGCTTTATATATAGTTGAGGTGTTTTAACTATTATGTCAAACCAGTTTTATAGGATTTATTTTTCGCATACATTGTCTCTGTGGAAAACATCCTCACGTTTTCTGGTAGATTTAGTCATGCTCTTCGCTTCATATGGTAAATGGAGGGGAGAAAGGCTTGTTCTGGGCCCGACAAACTATTAGTTTTTGGGAAATAGATACATTTTTACCTCAACTGATGAGATACTTTCTCTACATTCTATGTGTTTACCAAGAAATAGATTCATTTTTACTTTATGATCTTTTTGTTTGTTTAATTGCACAATATCTTTGTCATCTAAGATTATAGCTTTCTCTCGTGTCATTATATTCCTTTAATGTTCCTGTTTTGCCCTCTAGTTTCCTCTGATTTCAATATGTTGGGAGATAGCAACTATCTTTGAAGAATCACAAAGTACGCCCAAAAAGACATTTAGTGTATCTCTTGAAGAATTCCGGGAGGTGCTTATATATTTCTACCAGTTGCCAAGCTCTGCTATGGTAGTGGGGTAGAGTTCACACCAAGAATTGTGGTACTTTTGCGTTGAGATGACTGATTATTACGGTGAAGTTAGAGGGTTTCTTCCACATTCATATTCTAAGACTATTGGAATATGTTAGAATATAGGCTTCAAGACCCATATTTAGATAATTCTTAAAGGCTCTTATTCTAGATAATTCCTAGAAGGCCATGTTCTAGGGAGGTCCTAGAAGGCTATGTTGTAGAGAGGTCCGTTTTTCCTAATTTACCCTTATGTATTCATATATAAACTCATGTACCTCTTCAATTACAATAACAACAGTTATTCTTTACGTAATTCTATTTGGTATCAGAGCATAAAACTAACCCTAGTCGCCGCCCCCCTCTACTCAAAACCACAAACCACCATCCCCTCTCCACCACACACCACCGTTGCCCTACCAAACCAGAAGGAAATCACCATTGTTTTTCATCACCAGACAGCCTTGTCCTTTGGGTGCCATGTGTCTCTTCACTCTCCATTAATGTCGTGAGAGCCTACCTCGTCGTTTGATGTCTTTGGAAGACCTGTCAGGTTTCCATTGTCGTATTTTTGGAGACCTTGTATAAGCTCCATCGTTTTCTCTTCGGTGTGATTTGGGTATTCTCTCTCTCTCTACCTCTATTTTGAATTCTTGTGGAGCATTATGTCAGACGCCGCAAACAAGAATAAGGAAGTCCGTACCGGCCAAATGGTCATTGTCTCCCCCTACGCCGATCTATCTCTTGTGCACTCTCCTGCGCAATGAGTCACCAGTATCTTGTTGAATGACTAAAATTTTCAAGCCTGGTCCACTAGTCTGCGCTTATTCCTTTGCGGTAAACGAAAGTTAAGTTGGCTTTCTGAGATGAATAAGCCCCCACCGGAGACCGATGCAAAAGCCTTTGAAGATTGGAATGCTGACAATTCCGTCATCCTGGAATGGATGTTCCACTCCATGGAGATTATTATTTACAACATGTTCATGTATCATACGACCGTGTCAGAACTTTGAGGGAATTTCAAGCGCATTTTCGGGCATTCGCGGAATGACTCACGTGTTTTTGAACTTCATCAAGACCTTAACCGTGCATCTCAGGTATCTATGGGAGTTTCTGTCGCTGAATATTTTGGCTATCTGCAAACACGCTGGGAAGAACTCTCTCAGTATGAACCTTTGAGTGACTTTCACTGTAGC